>CABHPH010134457.1:0-41517 GCA_902168325.1 Peromyscus nudipes | reverse complement strand
ATAGAAAGGGGCAAAGATACTAACTGTGGTATGGCTGGATCCCAGAAAAAGACTACACAAGAATAATTAAAAGATAACAAAAGAGTTCTGACTTTGAACCGATGTGAGGTCAACCTCCCTGACTGCAAAGGAATGGGTTGTCATCTCCAAGGGAACAGTGAAAGCCTGTGATAGAAGTGGAAAGCCACACAGTAGAACACATTTAAAACTTAGTAGCATCCATTTTGCCAGGAGGCCTAGACCATTGACACCCTTGAAACAATGAAGAGCCATAACAGTGAGCTGATTAGAACCCAAGCATTACTTTCCTGACTGCAGAAGATACTGACTGATAGTACTTCACTAATTCTAAACAGCCTATGTGTTAGGGGGCATAGGGACAACATAGGCCAATACTGAGCCTTCCCCCAATGCAACATAGACTAATGCAGAAGCCCCTAAGTACAACAGATCAATGCTGGGCCCCTTTAATATAACACAGACCAACACTACACTCCAAATACAACACAGACCAATGGTGAAGCCCTCAAATACAGTTCTGAGGCCATAAATACAACACAGACCAAAGCCAACCCTACCAGTACAACACAGACCGATGCTGAGCCTCTCAAACACAACACAGACCAATGTTAAACCCCTTAATTTCAACAGAGACCAGTGCTGAGCTCCTCAGGCACAATACAGATTGATGCTAAGTCTCTCAAATACAACACAGACCAATGATGAAGACCCTAAATACAACACAGACCAATGCTGAGCCCTTTAAACACAACACAGATCAAAGCTGAGGCCCTCAAATACAAGACAGACAATGTTCAAGACCCCAAACACAACAAAGACAAATGCTGAGTTCCTTAAATACAGCATGGACCAATGCCAGCCCCTCAAATACAACACAGACTAGTGTTGAGTGTCTCAAATACAAATAGCAGGTTCAATTTTCGATGACTGACAAGGATATTTTAGAACTTCTGGTTTTCATATAAAAAGTGAAGGATAAGAAAAACAAATAGATTTCAAGGCAAATGGCAAATGATAAACTAAGGCAGATGATAAACTAAATTTCTCGAATCTTATTCCACAGACATTTGTTCAAGTGTCCCAAGACACCATTCAGGGACTGCCCTAGTTAGATTTTGTCAACTTGACATAAACATAGACACACTGGGAAAGGAGAACCTCAACTGAGAAAAACTGGACTGTGGACATGTCTATTGGGAATTTTCTGGATTGATGAAGGGCCCAGCACAGTGTGGGAGGCTTATCCCTAAGCAAGTGGCCCTGGTTGGTATAAGAAAGGTAGCTGAGCAAGCCAGTCAATGGCCTTCCTCCATGGCCTCTGCTTCAGTGTCTGCTTCTTGGGTTCCTGTTTGGGTTCTTGTCTGGTTTCCCTAGATGATAGACTACAAACTACCAACTGTAAGCCAATAATCCTTATCACCCCAGCTTGCTGTTGTCAGTGTTTTAGCACAGCAACAGGGAGCAAAGGAGGACAGGACTAAAACTCAATGGATGGGTGGGGGAGACAAACAGGGAGGGGAGAGTAAGTGATTTTCTCAAAAAGATATATTTAAATGGCAAAAGGGAGGGAGAGAGGGGGGGAGAGGGAGAGGAGGAGGAAGAGGAGGAGGAGGAGGAGAGGGAGAGAGAGAGAGAGAGAGAGAGAGAGAGAGAGAGAGAGAGAGAGAGACAGACTAGAAAATTTTGAAGGACCCCTTCTATGACAGAAGCTTTGGCATTATTTCCAAACTCCAGACATTTTGTAAAACATAAATATCTGTTTCCAGTGACCTCAGTCTCATCATAATGGTGACTGTCTAATTTATAAAATTGTTTTCTATTTGTGATTTTGGACCAAAGAATAGAAAAGGAGCAATGTTTAAGTAACAAACTTTTTATAATTTAGCAACACTATTGTAAGAATTAACGCTGTGTTGATGAGATGGCTCAGCAGATAAAGGTGCTTGGTGCCAATCCCAGTGACTCAAGTTTAATCCCCAGGACTCATAGGTGGAAGGAGAGAACTGGCTCCTGCTTGTTGTCCTGTGACCTCAAGGGTGCTTTGTAACATATATGAACACACACACACACAATAAAGAAATACGACTGTAATTGAAAATTTAAAAAGGAAGAATTAGTACCATTTTGACAGCTCCCTCAATAATGAAAAGTATCACCCAGCAAGTACTTTCTAAAATTTATTAACAGATAAGAATTGCAAAATATCAAAATAATTTAGTGTCCTAGGAAAAACATCTGTGAAAATTTATAATTCTGGTGTACTGTGACACGTTTTTGAAGGAAAGTTTACAATGTAACACAGATGTTTCTGATCATAATACCTTTAAAATGTTTGCTCAGTTAAATTATGAACCATAACTTTCCCTGAGAATGCCTCTCAACCCACTTACATATGAAGATGCTTTTCTACTAAGGCTACCCCTTTCACTCTAAATGTTACCATTTCCTTAGGTACTGTGTTAAGTCTCACAAATCAGGACCAGCTTCAGGGTAGTGCTATTCATCTTTCGGTCTGCTGAGCACAAAGTGTAGTGCCTGGCAAGTGCTTGCTGAATGAGTTAATGTGAGAGACTAGAGAGGAGAATACCACGCTGGAATTGAAGGAGCCTATTTGAAATGTAAACATGCTTTGTTGGATTGCAGAGTCTAAGTTGTTTACTCTATGGAGTGTTTCGAAAACAATAATCTGGCTTTAAGTGCAGGCTCACTGCTAGAGTACATTTTAGTAGAGTTACTTTGCATTATCCAGGCTACAGTGCCAGGCAGAAACAGCCCCTAGGAAGGAAACACTTATTTTGGTTCATGGTTTCAGAGAGATTTCAGCCCATCGTGGTGGAGAAGGCATCACAGTGGAAGCATATGGCAGAGGCATGTTCATACAGTGACCAACCAGGAAGCAAGAGAGTGGGATAGGAGCTGGGCTTGACCATATCCTTTAAAGGCCCACCTTCCTCCAGCCACCCTCATCTCTAAAGGTTCCACAGACCCCCACACAGGACCAGCAGCCCTGGAGCAAGTCTGTGAGAGACACAGTAACAGATACATTTCAAACAACTATCAGTAAAAGACTAAAATATTAGATCCAAATACCCAGAATTGAAGAATTTCCTTGAGTTTTTTTTTTATTTAATCACAAAATCATCAATTTAACTGGAATAATAACTTCATACTGAGTGTTACATCAAATAGACGCCCTGTTTTTACAGGGAGTGGGTTTGTATTAGTTACCTCCTGACATGGCAAAATGGCTCAGACTTTCCTTGTAGGCTGCTCAATCCATCAAATTATATCAATTGGTGATTCAATTTTTAAAAAGGGGTATTTACAGTTGTAATTTGATTTTACTGATGAAATATTTGTTACTGATGAAATCTTATGTTACTGATGAAATATTATGTTACTGATGAAATACTTATGTTGATTCAAATTCTTAATATTTGTAATTCCATGTGGAACTTAAGCTCTCCCTTCTGATATATTCAAGTGGGTAAATATTGTGGCTTTCTTATATTTTTGATTGTGAGCCTAGCCTTTAATGGCTGAGCCATCTCTCTAGTCCAGATTTCCTAGACAATAGACCATTATTTTTTTTAGTTATTGTCTTAAGAATATAACATAAGCCGAGCGGTGGTGGCGCACGCCTTTAATCCCAGCACTCGGGAGGCAGAGGCAGGCGGATCTCTGTGAGTTCGAGGCCAGCCTGGGCTACCAAGTGAGTTCCAGGAAAGGCGCAAAGCTACACAGAGAAACCCTGTCTCGAAAAACCAAAAAAAAAAAAAAAAAGAATATAACATAAATAATACAACAATATCCATTTAGCAATATGATTATTATGACTTAAGGGAGTATATAATGTTGATATTGCTACCATTCTTGTAAGCCCCAAACTGTTGACATTTGCAAAGCTGTTTGAAGCATTTGTTCTCTTTGGTCTTAATGGTCTTATCATAAATGGTGGTGGATTGACTTTGAAACAATCTAGGGCCTGGGAAAATGGCTCAGTGGGTAAAATGCCTGCAGTGCAAATATGAGAATGTGAATTCAGACCCTGGCTTCCATTTAAAATCCAGCATGGCAGTGCACTTCTGTGACCCAGTGCTGGGAGCAGGAAGAATCAGAAGGATCCATGGATTCACTGATTTTCCAGCCTCGCTGAATCTATTTGCTCAGTAAGATACTCTGCCTCAAAAAATAAGGTGGGGAGTATTAGAGGAAGACATTTGATATTGACATTTGGCCTCTATTCACATGTACACATGCACCCATGCACATCCACGTACACCTGTGCACACACCCATATGAGCACATACACCACACACCTAGGCACACACATGCATACATAATGCACACAGAAAAAATCCAAAATATTTAACTCCATTGACTTTAAAAATACAATATATTGGTGTTTGAAAAATAGAAATTAAAAACATCCAGAAAATCATATGGATTATTTTTATTACAAATGAGTTAGCTTTCTGATGAACTTGGGGTCAGGGATGAAGTAAATACGGATTCCATTTAAGAAAAGGCCCTGTCTGCTTGCCTTGGCATTTACAATGAACAGGACTCACTTTTATTCAAGGCACGGTTTATGCCAGGATTTGTCCTGAGCTTTGAGTAAGCATCATGCTATTTTTCCATTTGAGTTATTTTTGGTGAATATCTGTACACAATTTACAGTTCTAAATGTTTTAAGACATGGCCCTTCCCTTATATAGACAACAGTATCATTTTAATCTTAGTTTTGACTGAACTCAACATTAGAGATTAGTCCTTAAACAAGTAGTTTTATGTAAAGCTAAAGACTTAAATATGCATTTCTATTTACTTAGTTCTTAAAGTTTCTTTTGGGGTTTGTGAAAAGTTAAGGTCTCTGACAGTTCTTTCACTCACCCACTTTCTTCATAATTTAGATTAGGTCTCAGTATTTAGCTCAGGGTGGCCTGAAACTCACTATGGCACTGGCTTCAAACTTCTGCTTTTCCTGCCTCAGCCTCCTGCACACTGGGGTTACAGACACTGCGATCACATCCCTCTGAGGTGTTGGAGGTTGTCATTTCTGCACATATTTAGCTCTAAACTGATATGGACTAAAGAGCGGGATGCCAACTGCTTACAGACAGGATCAAGTCCTCCAGACCCTGAGTGATGAAGATGGCAGGTGATCTATCAAGATTCCCCAAGATCTGGAGCAATGGCTATTTATGTACATACGATGAACATTCAAAGAGGATTTTGCCAATTAAATTTTTTGCTAAAAAAGAAATTGAAACATACCATGCTTCTAGGGAATTTATTTAATCTATGTGTCTGTGATTCTTCAGAAAACATTTAATTTGAGATGTTACTACCAGTTAGTTTGTCCTGAGACCAGTTGGTTGGCTTTCTTGTAAGGGTTTAACATGACAAGATAAGTAAATGCTCCTGTTGTAGAGCCCAGTCTGTAACTAGTGACCTGTGTTGTCAAGTGTTTATTTCCAGATCTATCTGGCTTGGTACAGATCAACAGATCATTCCTTTCTCTCTCTCTCTCTCTCTCTCTCTCTCTCTCTCTCTCTCTCTCTCTTTTTGAGGGAGAGTGTATGTATGTATGTGTGTGAGAGAGGCAGAGACAGAGAGAGAAACAGAGAAAGGCAGGCAGGCAGGCAGACAGACAGACAGACAGACAGACATACACACACACACACACACACACACACACACATACACACACACACGGGGGTGGGATGGGTGAGGAACACTAGTGCCATGGGTACATGTGTGGAGGTCAGAAAAAGGCAATCTTGGATGTTGCTTTTCAACTTCCACAACCTGAGGTCACATTTGATCAGTTGCTGTGTGCCAGGCTAGCTGGTCTATGAACTTCCTGAGTCCCTCATGTCTCCACCTTTCATTTCTCCACAGTTACTGAGACTGCAAATGCAAGTCCTTGCATCTGTCTTTTATGTAGGTTCTGAGACTCTGAACTCGCTTGCTGGAGCTTGCACAGCAAATGCTTTATTCACTGAGGCTGACCCCCAGCTCCACAGACTGTATCTTTTTTATAAAGGGACATGCAATTATGTCCATGTTTATGTCTCCTGTTAGCTCAAACAAGGGAAACATTTCTCTTCTTTCCTTTTCTCTTTCTTGTTTTAGAAAGTGCTCCACTTCCCCAGTCTTCAGGAAGGATACAGTCTACAATGTTCCAGGAACGCTGTCTCCCCACTACGTATTTGTTGGTTTGAGGTTTGCAACTATTTTGTTACATGCATTTACAATGTATTTTGATGACCAATCCTGTTTCCAACCATAAATGCTTTGCTGAAGTCCAAACATCCTTTTTGAGGAGATGCCACCAGCTGCAAGCTGGGCTAGGGACTCTGCAGTCAATTCCAGGCTATATAAAGGAATACTTAGAATTTTGTATGCCGTGTTGTGTTAAGGCAGATGTCTAGCCCCACAGTCAGAGCTGTTGAAACTGCAGTTAGAAAATAGATCTGAAAATGCACATTTCTCTTATTATATACAATTTAACATTCATTTATTTATGTGTGCCTATGCAACTATGTGTGCACATGAGTGTGTTTGTGTGAGTGTGTGTGTGTGTGTGTGTGTGTGCACATGCCATGGCATGGATGTGGAGGTTGAAGTACAACTTGGAAGAGTCAATTATTTCCTTTTATCATATAGGTCCTGGGCATTAAACATAGCTCATCAGGCTCAGTGACCAAAACCTTTACCCACTGAGGCATCTTGTAGATCCCCTAAACATGCACACTTCTAACAAATTGCTAGGTGACGCTTGTTGAAAAACTACATTTTTAAAACTGCTACTAGTCTAGAATATTTTAATCACACTGTAGTTTGATAACTGACCTAAGTATTTGTTTCATTTTCTCTATTCTGTTTTTGTTCCTCCTTTTCTGCTTCTGTCTTTGTGTTTTTCCTACTTAAAAACCTGCTTTTCGTTGTTTGTTTATGTGGCAGTTTGAATATAGTTTGCCCCCATAATCTCATAGGTAGTGGCACTATTGGGAGGTGTGGCTTTGTTGGAGTGGGTGTGGCCTTGTTGGAGGAGGTGTGTTCCTATGGGAGTGGGCTTTGAGATTTCTTATGCTCAGGATACTACCCAGTGTCTTGGTCAAATTCCTGTTGCCTACAAGATGTAAGACTCTCAGCTATTCCTCCAGCACCATGTTTGCCTATATGCTGCTATATTCCTTGCCTTGATGATAATGGACTAGACCTCTGAAATTATAAGCTACTACCTCAATTAAACATTTTGCTTTATGGGAATTGCTGTGATCATGGTGTCTCTTCACAGCAATAAAAACCCTAAGACTGTTTGTTTGTTTTTGAGACAAGATCTCTGCTGTGGAATAATCCTTTTGTACACTGTGAAGATTTGTCACTTGGATTGGTTTAAGGAAAAGCTGATTGGCTGGTAACCAGGCAGGAAGTACAGATGAGACAACCAAACTAAGGACACTGAAGGGAAGGAGGGTGGAGTCAGAGGAGTTGCCAGCCAGATGCAGAGGGAGCAGAAGATGAATCTGCCATGCTAATAAAAGTACCGTCACATGGCATAGCATAAATAAGGAATATGGGTTAATTTAAAATGTAAGAGCTACTTAGTAATAAGCCTGAGCTATTGGCCAAGTATTTATAATTAATATTTAGTTTCCATGTTCTTTATTTGGGAACTGGTGGGTGGGAAAGAAAAGTCCACCTGCAAGTTTCTCTATTTAGTCCTGGTTGTCTTGAAACTCACTATTTAGACCAGGCTGGCCTCAAACTCACTGAACTCTGCCCTCCTCTGCCTACTAAGTGCTAAGATTAAAGGCATGTAACTACCACACCTGGCTTTTGTCTTTATTTTTTTTTTTACATTTAAAAAAGAATGATATTGGAATTCTATATATTTTCTTAATTGTTCTAACTTTTATTTCCAAATTAATTTGATACAGCAGCAGTGTGGTGTTTGGATTGATACCATATCTAGATCTTAACCTTCTTAGACATGTGGAACCTGAGATTCAGTCCAGTGCTTCAGTGAAGGTGAAGGTGAGTTCTGCTTAGATGGCCTAAATTAGCTCCATTCTAATTACTCTATTGCTTAAATTTATTTATGTAAAAATGGTGAAATGTGTATATAGTGAAATGTTAGAAACCCCTGAACACCACTCATGCTTTTATTTTGTAAACTTGAGCACAGTTAATGTAATATTTTAAGTCACAACAGCAACTCTTGGGACAATGTGAGCCAAGGTTCCTTAGTTTAGTATGCTTCCTACTCAATCACAACTTCTATCAATAAGGTAGAGTAATTCAGTGAGAGTCATATTTGGGTCATTGTTGGGGTAATGGCGATCAGGACTCTATGGATTTCTACACAGCTAGAAATATGGACTGTGCCTTCCTTGTATAAATAAGCGTCTAAATCAAATAAAACATGACACTGTAAATTTCCCTCCTGTCCAAATGGCTGATTGTTGGAAACTCAATGTTGCATGGGAAAATTTTGTTTTTTTTTTTCTGCCTCAGAGCACAACCATGATTTAGAGAAAGTGCAGAGGGGCCAAGGAGCGTGTGGCCTGTGTGTGACCGTCAAACAGGCACACAGAACGTTTTAACCTAACTAGGGCTTTCACTTCCCAGGGTGTCTTGTTTGTATTCTGGGCCAAGAGCCCGCTCAGATGTGCCAGCTGCTTTCATTTTGCCTTTCAGATTGAAGTGCATCCCCTGAAGCGGCTGCAGCGCGCTCTCCCCCCCTCCCCCACCTCCTTCTCTGCATACACCCAAGAAAGGGACTTTTAATCTCTCCAGGCAAAAGGTTTATTAAGGAAAGAAATGGGGTCACGGGATTCCTAGGTGAGCCCAAGAAACAGTGCAGGAGGCCAAGAAGCCAGGAGGAAAGGAAGGAAAAGGACTCCAATTCTCTTTGAGGCTTTGCATGGTTAATAAGACATGTGGATTCCAGCTGTTTCTTAGACGGGACCACAGCTTGCCGTTTCCAGAATGAAGGATGGCTTTCCATCTAAGGAACTTGGAAGATTCTCTTGGCAGGTTGTTATGATATAAGCTAGATATTTCCAGTTATTCTTTATTTTTATTGTTTTCTAAAACCAGTTCCATCCCGCCTAGAAATTCGGAAAGTGCTTCTAAAGTTTGCAATAGGAAATGAGATTTCTTGTCATTCCTTCAGTCTCCTTTTCTCATTTACTTTAACAAATGTGGTCTTTATTACTTTTTGGATGAGGCCTCTGTCTGTGTCTCACTGAGACCTGCTGGTGGTGACGGCTGTCTGTCATTCTGCTTCCAAAGCAAACCGAGTACCCACGCAAGCGCAGAGGAGATGGAATGAAGGCCCATACCAAATGGAAACAGCAACAACAGCTTTTCTGAAAGTTTACCATACTTCAAGGGTGATTGATCAAACGAAGCCATCCGACAGGTGCACTTCAGCACGGACTCACCCCTCCTCTTCTGTAATTCAGGCCTTGCCAGAGCTGTGCGTGACTTCTGCTCCCCCACATCCAACGAGAGCTTAAGGAAGATTTGCTGTTTCTCTACTAAATCAGGACTCATTTTCTGTTGCCTGTAGTCATTTGGTATGATTTATCCTTTATGTACTATTTTCGGGACCACCTATAACAAAAGTAAAATGTAAATTTCTCTGATGTGTAAATGCTTATTATGCATGGATTGTATCATTATTTATTGTATATGCTATCCAGACAGTCCTTTTGTATTATTTTAAAATTAATTTTTTTTTGGCTAGAATACAAAGTAATGGGTTTGATCACGGCATTTTCATATGTATATGTCAATGTACAAAGTCCTTGTGGAACTAACTTTCTGCCACTGTTCTCTCTTGTGACCCCCAACCCCCATCCTGCTCATTCCCTTTCCCCTCCCACGAAAGGACCTTGGGATGCTCATTAAATTATTCAGTCAGGATACCTCTGTTTGTCTTTTTTTTTCTTTTGCACTCTTTCGTTAAAATTGAAAATAGATTTGTTTCATACAATATGTTCAGATTATGGTTTCCCCTCCCTCAAGTCCTCTTCCCCACCTTCTCACCTACCCAAATCCACACCCATCTTTTTCTCTTTCATTAGAAATAAACAGGCATCTAATAAAATAAAATAAGATAAAATGAAAACAAATAAACCAGAATAGGACAAAACAGACAAACAGGAAAAAAAAAACTCAAAGAAATAACACATGAAACACAGATGCTGAGACACACACATCCATCCCCCCACACCAGAAAGCCCATTAAAACCAAATCAGAAACTATGATATAGATGCAAAGACCTATAAGAAACAAAATGAAACAGACAAACCAAAACAAAACAAGACAAAAAACAAAAACAAAACAAAACAAAAACAAACAAACAAAAAAAGACAAAACATCGTGAAAGAGAGAAAAAACAAACCCTCCCAAAATACCATTTCGTTCATTTTATGTTGGCCATCTACCTTCTGAGCATGGGGCCTACCCTTAAGATTGGTTTGTATACTCAGTGGAGAAAACTAATTTTCCATTTGTGAGTGCTTATCAACCGAAGATAGCTTCTGGGTGAGGGATGGGGGCCTGTGTCCACTTCTCCTCTCATCACTGGGGTCCCCTCTGTCACAGACCTGCACAGGCCCTGTCTGTGGGTTTACATGTGCTGTGTCTAGAAGGCCTTGTTTCCTTGGTGCCTTCCATCTCCATTGTGTTGTGGAATATTTGATCACACTGTGAACCCCAAGTCTGCATTAATTAAATAAAACCTTGGGTCAAGAGGCAGAGCCAGCAACTAGCTGACAGGAAGCAGTCATAGAGTTCAATGGAGTCTAGAAAACAGGATAGTGAAACACACAGGAAGTAGTAGGGATGGACTTTGAGTGTGTTGATCTTTTCAGTTTGGGGCAGCAGAAGAGAGTCCTTTCTGAGTCGCTGGCTAAGGAGGAAGGTCAGGTGGTTGCTCCTCAGCCTCTCTGAGCTAGCAGGTTTTCACCCCAGCATCTGACTCCTGAGTCTTTTTTGGCAAATAGAATGATAAAGACTTAGTTAAAAACTACACTTAGCAGCAGTATCAGAGGTGGTTCAGGCAGAATGCACAAACTCCCTGACCTCGGACTGAGCAGTGGGGCAGTGACTGCAGAGCCACAGTCAGGGGCTGAAACAGAAGTAGATTCAGGTGCAGCTGTTGTACTATGATAAAACAATACCATTTTCTCTTAAAATCTTTCCACCCCCTCTTCCTCAGAGTTTCCTGAGCCGCGAGGGGAAGGATTTGATGGAGACATCACATTTAGGACTGAGTGCCCCAAGGTCTCTCAATTTCTGCACATTGGCCAACTATGGCTCTCTGTATTTGTTCCCATTTACTGTAGGAGGAAGCTGCTCTGATGATGGCTGAATGAGACACTGATATGTGAGTATAGATCTGAGGTCAGGAGTCCTTTGATTGCTACATTCCTTAGCAGAATAATAGCATTTGGTTTTCCCCTAGGTTCGTGGCCTATCTAGTCTCAGGTTCTTGACCATCTAAGCAGTGCTGGGCATGCATTCTATCTCACTGAGTGGGTCTTAATTCCATTCTGATAGTGGTTGATTACTCCTACAACTTTTGTACCACTATTGCTCCAGCATATCTGGCAGGCAGGTCACCATTGTAGGCAGCAGGGTTTGTAGCTAGGTTGGTACTTACCTTTCTCTTTTGGTAGTGCACAAAGTACCTTCCAGTACCATGAACACTAGTCTGTAGGATAAAATAGGCACCAGCTCAACTTCTCCAGGTTCAGTGAGTTATGTGGGTGTTGTCTTTGGTGATAGGACTTTACCATCAGTTTGTGGAGGGTCACCAATAGTCTTGGAAATAGCCTGTTGTTTGGTTGTTTGGGGGTTTCCATGGGACCTCTGGTCAACAACTTGAGTAGATGTAACCCATTCCTGGAACCAAAGTTTTTAATTGAGAATGAAAGATGTCTAGCTGAGGCTTTGCCTCCCCTGCTGTTTGGTGTTTCCAGTTTAGATTTTTCATGTAAGTATATATTTTAAGAAGCTTCTACTATAGTAGATTTCCATGTGACCCTCAAATGGCCCTTGGTTTTAGCTGTTCTTCCCATATGTCCTTCCTTATCCCCTCTTTTCTCCCCTCATTAATTTCCTCCCTCATATTTTCAATGGCAGTGGTCTGATTGTTCAAGATTATATTGATCAGTATTCATGTATTTGTGCAGTTTCTGTCTTCTGTGCATTGACTTATAGTTGGAGCCTGAATCTCTAAAGATCTTATTAATAAAAACAAACCCAGAGCCAGGTATTGGGGTGAATGCTGAAAGATCAGAGAAACAGAACCAGCCACAGCTAACCTCACCTTGACAATTCCTCAGCTGATCTCATTTCCTCAAACTGGAAGCCTCTGTGTCCTCATCCAAATGGATCTCAGCTGAACTGCTGCTCAAAAGCCTAAAAGCTTAACCAGGCTCTAGTTCTTGGTCCTCACACCTTATCTACCTTTTTGCTTCCTGCTACCACTTCCTGGGATTAAAGGTGTGCGTCACCATGCCTGGCTATTTCCAGTGTGGCTTTGAACTCACAGAGATCTAGACCTCTGTCTCTGGAATGCTAGGATTAAAGGTGTGTGTGCCACCATTTTCTGGCCTCTATGTCTATCTAGTGGCTGTTCTGTTCTCTGACCCCAGATAAGTTTATTAAGGTGCACAATATATTGGGGGACACAATATCACCACATTATAGTTTCTTTGCTCTGTCATCTGATAGATATAGGAAATTATTTCAATTCTCTTTATTTGATTACCTTGATTTGTGACCCAGAAAGTGCTCTATTTTATGAAGGTTCCATGGGCTACTGAGCAGAACGCAAATTCTGTTTTTGTCAGATGGAATATTTTGTATTTATCTCTTAAATTCATTTGATCCATGCTTCGATTTAACTCTTGATTTTTCTTTGTTTTAGTTTGGATGGCCTAACCAGAAGTGAAACTGGGGCATTAAAATCGTCCACTTTCATTATTATCAGCACCTACCTGACCTTTTGTGTTTATTGGCATTTTTTAAAAATAAAATCAGGAGCCACAGTGTTTGGTGCATATATATTTACAATTGTTCTGTCTTTTGATGAGCAGTTTCCTTTATGAGTGAACAGTGTTCACTATGCTTTTCTTAAAGGCAATTTTTATCAGTTGTTGGAATGGTTATGCCAGTTTGACTTTGGTTCTAATTCATATGATAGACTGTGTTTCACTAATTGGCTATCAGTTTATGGGTGGAATTTTTGTTTGTTTAGCCACTGAGGTGTTTTTCTTAGAGACAAAGGTAGTTATATCTTGTTTTCTAGCCCAGTGGACCTTTCTGTTTGTCTTTATTGATGAGTTAAACTAATTTGTGTTATGGTTATTATTGGCAATGTTTACTAATTCCTGTAGTTTTATTGGCTGTTTTTCTGCTTGTTGGATTAATATTTGTTATTCACTTTCCCCCATAATAGCCATGGGAGTTGCTCATTTACTGTGCTGAATATAATGGATTCCTCCATATCTCTGCTGTGTTTTTTTATTCCTCTTATGAAATTTAGTCTTCCTTATGCTCTTGTGATTGAGACTCTTTATCTCTAGTTTCTATCTAATTTTCCCTTATCTTCTGCAGTGCTGGCTTGTTGATTATGCGCTGCATAGTCTATGCTTGTCTTGTGTTCTCTTTATTTCTCCTTTATATTAAAAATATAGCTTTGATGTCTACAGAAATCTGCGTTAGCAGTTATTTGTTTTGTATGTTGAAATACGTCATTCCATGGTTGTTCGCTAGAGGCTTTTAAAATTGTTGAGGAGATATTTGATGTTATCTTGATGTTTCTGCCTTTGTGGATGAATTGGGGTATTGACTTTACAATTTTCAATATTTTTTTCTTTGATTTGTGTATTTGACATCTTGGAGAGGTTCTTCTTGAGCTGTGCTTATTTAGCATTCTAAATGCCTCTTGGGTTCTTTAATGTCTGTTTCTTTGTCTATATTTGAAAAATGTTCTAGTCTGTCATGGACATAATCTCTGACCCTCTCCTGTTCAGCTGAGATCCTTCTGTTTCATGGATTTTTGGGTTTAGGATCCTTCTAATATAAAATTCTTGGGTATTGGGGGTCATACTATCTTGTTCTCCTTTACTATAGTTTAGATGTAGTATTTCACCAACTATATCCTCCATCTCTGAATTCTTTCCTCTGCAAGGTTGTGTCACTATGTTTTTCATTTGATTCATTGAGTTTCTTCATTTTCTAGTGTTGTATATGTTTGTTTTCTTTTTAAAATTTTATTCTTTTAAATTTTTATATATGAGTGTAATAAATTTTGGTTATAACCTCCCCTACTCTTCCCTTCAACTCCAACCAGGCCCTTCCAACTTCATGTCCTTTCTTTCTTTCTTTCTTTCTTTCTTTCTTTCTTTCTTTCTTTCTTTCCTTCTTTCTTTCCTTCTTTCTTTCTTTCTTTCTTTCTTTCTTTCTTTCTTTCCTTCTTTCTTTCTTTCTTCCTTCATTTTTATTTGCTTATTTCTTTTTAATATAACCCACTGAGTCAACTTAGTGCTGTCTGTATGCACATGGGTGAGGGGTTGATTTTTGGAGCATGAACAACCTACCAGAGTCTATGCTCTTAAGGCATATCTCAATTTCCTTCTTAAATTTCTCTTTCATGTTATTGTTTTATTTTTATTGATGATTTTCTCATCCTCTTAACTGATTTGTTTTCCTCTATGTTACCTACTTTCCTTTCTAGATCCTGAAACGAATTCTTCTCGTTATATATTCTTTCAGGCCATTGACCATTTTTACCAGAAAACTAAAAATTCTCATGTTGCATTTTACTTATTCCAGTATGTTTGAATTCATTAGTTGATGAGTTTCAAAATATTTGAGGAGCTCCATTTTCTTGGTTTTTCATGTTTCTTAATTTTCTGTTTGATTGGTGTATCTGTTGACTTAGATATCCTTTCAGTTTTTAGAATTTATTATGCAGTCTGCTCTTGACAGCTCAGTTTCCAGCACCACTCAACAAAAAGAAAATAGATACTTTTATTAAAAAGGCATCAAATTATACAAAATACAGAAATCCACTCAAAATCAAGAGAAGCACAGTAATAGATCACCATTGATCAGGACAGTGAAAAAGTTAAAACTATGTATATAGAGTGTGCTATGAAGTTCCAAGTTGTTTGGGTAAATGTGGAAACGTAAACAAATGAGATAAATGAAGGATGCCGAGATCAGTGGAGAAATACAAGTAAATGAAAAGGGAAAAAGAAGAAGAGGGGTGGAGAGGAATATTATGGAGTCAAAGTGAAAGGATCAAGAGTTTACAAAAGAAAAGACAAAGACAACAAGGAAAAATGGAAGAACAAAAGAAAAAAGATTTCTCAATAATGATAAAGTTCAAAACTATATCAGATAAAATTAAGAAGGGGAAAATTAAAATATACTTATTTAAGATAAGCATTTAAAATAAAAGCAATGAAATAAAGTAAAAATATAAATGTAAACGTAGAGGATGGTGGGTATGTCAAATGTATGGACTCTTTCTTCTGCTGAGTTTCTAGTTGCTGAATCTGTATTGGGAAAGCATTTGATGTCTGCCAGAGGGGCCTGTGCTGGCCACATAGAACTTTGCAGTTCGTAGCCTGGAAATGTTTTCTCATCCTGATCAGACTTGTTTCATCATGGCCCCGAGGTGGTCTAACACTTTAGCTAAAGAGTGTCTCCCAGGCACAATGAGACACACCTCGGCAAGGAGATGGGTGCTGCTGGAGATCCTGTGTCGTACTTTCAAGGCCCTTTAAAGGTCGGTCTTCTGTATGGATGCTCCTGTGGGTATCAAGCACATTCCTGAAACTCCTGAGTTGTCATGATCTACAGGATTCAACATGATGGGCTCCAGAATTTGACCCACCAGCAGGAGTCATATTCAGTACTATTAAAATTTAGGGTTGTTCTCAGTGGTAAGATCTGTTCCTACCATCCCTTATTCTCCCAGCCTGAGCTAAGCCCCATGCCATCTATACTTCTGGCTTATCAGTGTCTGACCTTTTTGCTTTCCACCACTGCCCCTCCTGGGGGCTGTGGTAGACCAAACTAAGACTCACTGACACATGACTGTTCTCTAATTGACCTCAGATGCATGGATAACAGAGTCCTTTTTCCTTATTTAATTCTCTCCTTCAGTGGCTCACACTGAGTTGCCTCTAGTTCATCATCTTCTTAACATTGGATAGTTTTGTGAATTAAAATCCTGGAAAGAAACTGTGTCTGCAAAGACTGATGGGCCGATTAAAATTTCAGCGATATGGAGAGGTTGGAATGTTGCAGATCTAGAGCCTGATAGGTACTAATAGTACCTTAATAGGGTATTATCTGGGCTAGCTTTAGCCCCCTGCATAGCCAATCCTTGCCCATCTCCATGTCTGAACTAACATCCTGTGACTAAGAGATAAAAACTTTTGAAATCTAATAATTTATCAGACCACTAGCTTCCACAAACCCTAAAGGTAAGCTAAGAATGTCATTAGATAACATCTGAGGCTCACAGAAAAGCTTCCCTCAACTTGCTGTAGTCACCTCCCTGGTGTACTGACCAAATGCATTTTAAACTTGCCTTGATTTATGGCTTTCTTTGTTCTGTTAAACTATAAAGCTCCATGAAACTGCTTTCACACTGGACCATGGAATTTTGGAGTAACCCAAATCTGTGTTCCTGGGCAATGGCACTCAAAATGACTCTAGAATGAACTATCTCTTATTCATTTAGAGATGAGGGCTGTTTTTTTGCATATATAGTTATATCTACTTATCTACTAGTGGAATTCATTTGGTAGTAAACTTTTAATTTATTTATTTTGCTTCCTTTAACAAACAAATTCAGAGATCAAAATGCCTTGTGCTGTTTTGTTATCCCCAAATTACAACACCAAAAAGAAAAAGAAAGCTAAACAGAATGAAAATTATTTTTGGCAGATGTTTATAATTTTTCCATAATGTTTTTTTTGCTCTGAATGACAGGAAGATGTTCAGAAATCACATGAGTTTTTAAAAATCATGGTCAGGTATGAGAAACCCTTCCTGTTTTTAGCTGGGGAATGTTTCCCAAGTGCATCATAATGCCTCATAATTACTAATTATTGGGTCATATTCTAC
The DNA here is from genome assembly GCA_902168325.1 of Peromyscus nudipes. Taxonomy (NCBI): domain Eukaryota; kingdom Metazoa; phylum Chordata; class Mammalia; order Rodentia; family Cricetidae; genus Peromyscus; species Peromyscus nudipes. The sequence continues at coordinate 24,317 of CABHPH010134457.1, read as the reverse complement.
TTGTCATCTGCAACATATACCACTAATAATTTTTCTTTTTCATTTTCTACATTTGCATTTAAAAATTTTGTTAACAATTGTATGTCATTATTTATTTTATAATGATCATGACCCTAAATTCAAAGTAGTCATTTAGAGAGTAAAATATCCTTGAATTACCTTTACTTCCACCAGAAGTTTCTCATCCAATTAAAGAAAATACTTTGTGTTAACAACTGTGAAAATAGAAAAATCACTCAAAATATAGGAAAAATCCATATATATATATATGTACACACACATATATGAATTAAAGTACTTGCAAGATTCAAATAAATGAAGATAATAGAAAGTCAGCCTTTGCAGAGAGATGTGAGTCAGAAGCTCCACACATCATCAAAGACTTAATAAGCAAAACAAGAGAAAGACAAAGAAAGAAACCAGATGTACGTTTCAGCTCCTTCTATGGGAAGTATTATGTTTTTATAGCGTCCGCAAAGGTACCAGAATAACAAAGCAGTCTTTATGCAGTAGGACTCACAGTGAAAGTGAAAAAGCACATAACTGCTCAGCTAAATTCACCCACCAACCTAACTGACCTGAGTGATGTTTTTGGAAAGTTACATGTTGTCATGTTGGGAATAGATAACAACTGAACAGCTTCATGTATAAACTTGGTGGCATGGTGATGCCAACTTAGAAGGAAAGGGTTGACAAAAGCCTCCCATTACTGATTGTAAATCCGAGTAGTATTAGAAAACACTTAAATGGAGTTTGTCAGGGTTCTCACAGAACTTATGGAATCACTCTCTCATTCTCTCTCTTTCATATGTATGTATATGAATATATTATATATATTATATATGTGAATTTATTAGAATGACTTACAGGCTGCAGTCCAACAATGGCTAGTTGTGAATGTAAAGTCCAAGAATCTAGTAGTTGACCCGTCCCATGAGGCTGGGTATCTCAGTTCATCTTCTGTATATGCTGGAGTCCCAAAGAAGTTGGCTCTACCAATGCCAGTGAAGGAATGGATGTGCTGACAAGGCGAGGGCAAGTAGGAGAAGAATGAACTCTTCCTTCTTCCATTGTTCCTATACAGGCTTCCAGCAGAAGGCCCAGATTAAAGATGTGTCTTCCAGCCTCAAGGTTCAGATTAAAAGGCATGTTGTCTTCCTGCCTCAAGATCTGGTTCTTAAGTGTGCCCTCCATTTCTGGCTTTGTAATTCATTCCAGATACAGTCAAGTTGACAACCAAAAATAGCCATCATAGCTTCTGATTTCCTATTACTTCTCTCTCTCTCTCTCTCTCTCTCTCTCTCTCTCTCTCTCTCATCTATTCATCTATCATCTATCTCTCTATCTTTCTCTCTCTCTGTGATCTCTCTCTCTCATCTATATCTACTATCTGTCTGTCTATCATCTATTTCTCTCCTACCTATTTGTCTCAGCTTAATTGTAAAATAATTTACATCCATTTAAATTAATCTGTTTTAAGTTCACAATTGCTTGGGTTTTGTTAGTGGTATACAATTGTGGAAATAGCACCAAAGAGACCCTTAATTTTCTTGTCAGCCTTTGCAATTATTCTCTTCACTCTGACCTTTGGCTATGGATACCTGCTGAACTGTAGACTGTTAAGTCCATTTTTCTTGGTCTAAAGTTTCATCCAAATGGAATTATATATTGCGTACTTTTAAAAATTTTATTCTTCTTCTATATATTACATCTCAACCACAGTTTCTCTTCCCTGCTTCCCCCAAGTCTCTTCCCTATATCTCACCTCTCCCCCAGATCTACCCTCCTCTATCTCCCCTCATTAAAAAGTAGGCCTTCCAGGGATATCAACCAAACATGGCATATCATAATATGCTACAATAAGACCAGGCACATACCATTACATCAAAGGCTGGACAGGGCAACCTTGTAGGCAGAGTTTTTTGTCCCACCAGCTAGTTCCCAAATAACCACACAGAGACTTATTAATTATAAATGCTTGGCCAATAGCTCAGGCTTGTTACTAGCTAATTCTCACATTTTAAATTAACCAGTATTTCTTAATTATGCTCTGCCATGTGGCTCAGAACCTTGTCTCAGTACAGCAAGTTCATCTCCTGTTTCCTCTCCATCTCCTCCAGCTACCGAGACTACTCTTCTTTGTGCTCCTTTTTGTCTGCCAGTCTCATCTAATTGCTATCTGTCCAGCTCCTGGCCAGTCAGCTTCTTCATTAACCCAATCACAATGACATATATTCACACAGTATAAAGGAATATTCCACACAACACAGTAAGAGGAAAAGGGTACCATTTGTAGGGAAAGGAGTCAGCAACTGCCCTTGCTCCCACTTTTATGAATCCCACAATAACATCAAGCTACTCAGCCATAACACATATACAGAGGGTCATAGGTCAGACCCCTACAGGCTCTTTGATCTCTGTGAGCCCTCATGAATCCCAGTCAATTGATTCTGTGGGTCATGCTCTCTTGGTGTCTATAACCCCTCTGGCTCCTCCAATCCTTCTCTTCCTCCACAGGACTCCCTGACCTCTGCCTAATGTTTGACTGTGGGACTCTGCATCTGTTCCCATTGGTTGCTGGATGAGATTTATTTGATGAAGATTCTGATAGGCTCCTGTCCCAGAACATTCTGCAGGCAGGACAAAGTGTTGATTGAAGGTTTTGTGGCTGGATTGGTGTCCCAGTCCCTCAACTTGAGGCCTTTCCATGTTACAGAAGATGATCCATTCAGGCTCTGTGTCCCCCATTACTAGGAGTCTTTGCTAGGGCTACTCTTATAGGTTCCATGGAATTTCCATTGTACTAGGTATCTGCCTTGCCCCTGAAATGACTGCCAATTCCAATAATTTCTCTCAGTATTTTCTACCTCCCCGTTAGTTGATCCCTCCTGTTTCCAACCCCATCTACCACAGTCCACCAGCAAAATCTAATCTAGTCCTTCTCTCCAGGGAGATCCTTCATCCCCCCTTAAGCCTTACTTATTGTTTAGCCTCTCTGGGTCTGTGGGCTGTAGCATGATTATCTTTTACTTTACAGCTGATATCCCCTTATAAGTGAGTACATACCATGTTTGTCTTTCTTCGTCTGGGTTACCTCACTCAAGATGATTTTTTTCAAGTTCCACTCATTTGCCTACAAATTTCATGATGCCATTGTTTTTAACGCTGAGTAATGCTTCATTGAAGAATTTATCCATTCTTCAGTTGAGGGACATCTAGGTTGTTTACATGTTCTGGTTATTATGATTAAAGCTGTTATGAGCATAGTTGAGCAAGCGTCCTTGTGATAGGATGGAACATCCTTTGGGTATATGCCCAGGAGTGGTATAGCTGGGTCTTGAAGTAGATTGGTTCCTAATTTTCTGAGAAACTGCCATATTGTTTTTGAAAGTGGCTATACAAGTTTGCATTTCTACCAGGAATGGAGGAGTGCTCCCCTTCTCCATATCCTCACCAGCATGAGCTGTTACTTGTGTTTTTGATTTTAGTCATTCTGACAGATGTAAGATGGAATCTCAAAGTCGTTTTGATTTGCATTTTCCTGATGGCTAAGAATGTTGAACATTTCTTTAAGTGTTTCTCTACCATTTGAGTTTCCTCTGTTGAGAATTCTCTGTTTAGATCTGTACTTCATTTTTTATTTGGATCACTTAGTTTGTTGATGCCTAGTTTCTTAAAAGTTTTTATGTATTTTGGAAATTAGCTCTCTGTCAGATGTGGAGTTGATGCAGAACTTTTCCCTTTCTGTAGATTGCCTTTTTTGTCCTATTGAAGGTGTCCTTTGCCTTACAGAAGCTTTTCCATTTCATGAGGTTCCATTTATTAATTGTCAATCTTAGTGTCTGCACTATTGGTGTTCTGTTCAGGAAGTTGTCTCCTGGGCCAATGTGTTCAAGGCTATTGCCTATTTTCTCTTCTATCAGGTTCAGTGTACCTGGTTTTACATTGAGGACTTTGATCCACTTGGTTTTGCACAGGGTGATAAATATGGATCTATTTACATTCTTCTACATGCCAACACTGAGGTAGATCAGTGCCATTTGTTGAAGATGCTTTCTTTCTTCCAGGATATGTTTTTGGCTTCTTATCAAAAAGTAAAATGTCCATAAGTGTGTGGACTGGGTCTTCGATTCAATTCCATTGATCAATGTTTTTATGCCAGTACCATGCATTTTTATTACTACAGCTATGTAGTACAGCTTGAAATCAGGGATGGTGATACCTCCGGAAATTCTTTTATTATATAGGATTGTTTTAGTTACCATAGGTTTTTTGTTTTTCCATTTGAAGTTGAGTATTGTTCTTTAAAGATCTGTAAAGAATTGTGTTGAGATTTTGATGAGAATTGCACTGAATCTGTAGATTGCTTCTGGTAAGATGGCCATTTTTACTATGTTAATCCTAATGATCCAGGAGCATGGGAGATCTTTTCATTTTCTGATATCTTCTTCAAAGACCTGAAGTTCTTGTAATATAGTTCTTTCACTTGCTTGATTAGAGTTACCCCAAGACATTTTATATTATTTGTAAATTGGAAAAGGAAAAGTCCAATTTGTATCCCCTACATCTCCTTTAGTTGTCCTGTTGCTCTAGCTAGAACTTCAAGTACTATATTGAATATATGTGAAGAGAATGGACAGCCTTGTCTTGTTCCTAATTTTAGTAGAATTGCTTTGAGTTTTTCTCCATTTAATTTAATGTTGTCAATCAGCTTGTCATATATTGCTTTTATTATGTTAGGTATGTCCCTTTTTATTCCTGATCTCCCCAAGACTTTTATCACGAAGGGGTGTTGAATCTTGTCAATGGTTTTTTGAGCATCTAATGAAATGATCATTTTTTTCCAGTTTGTTTATATGGTGTGTTACATTGACAGATTTTTGTATGTTGAACCATCCCTGCATATCTGGGATGAAGCCTACTCAATCATGGGAGATTATCTTTTTGATGTGTTCTTGGGTTCAGTTTGTGAATATTTTATTGAATATTTTTGCATCAATGTTCATGAAGGAAATCGGTCTGTAGTTCTCTTTCTTTGTTGAATCTTTATGTGTTTTGGGTATCAGTGTGACTATGACCTCATAAAATGAATTGTACAATGTTCCGTCTGTTTCTATTTTGTGGATAATTTGAGGAGCATTGGTATTAGGTATTCTTTGAATGTCTGTTAGAATTATACACTAAAACCCTCTGGCCCTGGACTTCTTTTTTGGTTGGGAGACTTTTAATGACTGCCTCTGTTTTCTTAGGGGTTATAGTTCTATTTTGATTATTTATCTGATCTTGATTTAACTTTGGCAAGTGGTATCCACCAATAAAATTGTCCATTTACTTTAGCTTCACCAATTTTTTAGAGTACAAGTTTTTGAAGTATGACCTAATGATTCTTTGGATATTCTCAGTGTCTGTCGTTATGTCCCCCTTTTCATTTCTGACTTCATTAATTTGGGTATTTTCTCTCTGCCATTTAGTTAGTTTGGATAAGGATTTGTCTAGCTTGTTGATTTTGTAAAAGAACCAATTCTCTGTTTCATTGATTCTTTGTATTGTTCTGTTTCTATCTTTTTATTTCAACCCTGAGCTTGATTATTTACTGCTGTTTATTCCTCTTTGGTGTGATTGCTTCTTCTTCTTCTTCTTTTTTTTTTAGAGTGCTCATGTGTGCTGTTAAGTTGCTAGTATGAGATCTCTGCAAGTTCTTATGAAGGTGCTTTGTGCTGTGAACTTTCCTCTTAGCACCACTTTCATTGTGTCCCATAAGTTTGGGTATACTGTACATTTATTTTCATTCAATTCTATAAAGTCTTTAATTTCTTTCTTTATTCCTTCCTTGACACAGTAGTTAGTTGTTCAGAAGGGAGTTTTTTTAGTTTCCATTCGTTTTTAGGCTTTCTGCTGTTTCAATTGTTGTTGATATCCAGCTTTAAAACAAAAAGATCCATGGTGGTTTGATAGGATACAGGGAGTTGTTTGAATTTTTCTGTATCTGTTGACACTTGCTTTGTGACTGAGTATGTGGTAAATTTTGGAGAATGTTCCATGAGTTTCTGAGAATAATGCTTATTCTTTTCTGTTTGGGTGAAATGTTCTGTAGATATGTGTTAGGTCCATTTGATTTATAATATCTGTTAGCTCCTACTTAGTTTTTGTCTGGATGACCTGTTCATTGGTGAGAGTGGGGTATTGAAGTCTCTCACTATTAATGTGTGAATTTCAATGTGTGATTTAAGCTTTAGTAATGTTTCTTTTACACATGTGTGTACCCTTGAGTTTGGGGCATAGATGTCAAGAATTGAACTGTTGGTTTGGTGGATTTTTCCTTTGATGAGTATGAAATGTCCTTCTCCATCTCTTTTGGTTAATTTTGGTTTGAAGTCTATTTTGTTAGATATTAGAATAGCTATACCAGCTTCTTTCTTAGGTCCATTTGCTTAGAAAATCTTTTTCAATTCCTTTAGTTTGAAGTAATGTCTATCTTTGGTGTTCAGGTGTATCTTGTATGCATCAGAGGGATGGATACTGTTTTCATATTCACTCTGTTAGCCTGTATCTTTTTATTTAGGAATTGAACCCATTGATATTGAGAGGTATTAATAATTAAGGATTGTTAATTCCTGTTATTTTGTTGTTGGTAGTGTGTGTGTGTGTGTGTGTGTGTGTGTGTGTGTATCATTTAAATGTGACTTGGTTTGTTTTTTGAGACAGGGTTTCTCTGTGTAGTTTTGGAGCCTGTCCTGGAACTCACTCTGTAGCCCAGGCTGGCCTCGAAGTCACAGAGATCCGCCTGCCTCTGCCTCCCGAGTGCTGGGATTAAAGGCATGCACCACCACTGCCCGGCTAGGTTTGGTCTTTTCATAGTGTCCCAGATTTCCTGGATATTTTGTGTTGGGAGTTTTTTAGATTTAATTTTCTTTAACCAATGAATCTATTTCTTCTATTGTATCTTCAACACCTGAGATTCTCTCTTTTATTTCTCATATTCTGTTAGTGATGTTTTTGTCTATAGTTCCTATTAGCTTACCCAGATTTTCCATTTCCAGAATTTCCTCAGTTTGTATTTTCTTTATTGCTTCTACCTCAATTTTCATGTCTTGAATAGTTTCCTTCACCCGTCCTCCCAAACCCGGGCTTTCTCAGCATTCTTTAAGGGATTTATTGATTTCCTCCAATTTTTGTTTGTCTTTCCTTTGATTTCTTTAAGGAACACTTTTTGTTTCCTCTTTAAGGATCTCTATCATCTTCATAAAGTTGTTTTTAAGATTGTTTTCTTGTATTTCAGGTCTTGCTGTTGTAGGATAGCTGGGCTCTGGTGTGGCCATATTGCCCTGGCTGTTGTCAATTAGATTCTTACACTGGTGTTTAGGCTTTTGGGTTTGGGATGGTTAGGTCTAGGCCCTGATTTCTGAGCTTGTCTTTGTTGGATGGATATTTTGTTCCTTTGCTTCTGTTTCTTCTTTGGTCTTCTGGTCTTTGTGGCCTGGATTTCTGGTGACCAGTGTGTCCTCTGATGTAGTAGGAAGTCTCTGTCCAAGTTGGAGGCTGGTCTTCTGGACGCTAGCTTGGCCTTTGGTGCAGCAGGTGATCTTTGTTCTTCTGACTGGTGTGGCCTGCCGCTGAGCAGGGGAAGTCCACCAGAGCTGGTTGCAGGGCCCAGTGTGTGTGTGTGTGTGGTGGGGGGAGGAGGATGTGCACTGTGGAGTGGGTTTTTGGGCACAGAATCTAAGGTGTGGGGCAGTTCAGCTGGCAGGTGGGTCACTCACCTTTTCTTCCGACTGGTCTATAGTATGTACTTTTGTTCTACTTTTTGATTTAGTAAAAAGGCTTTGCAGTTCATATAATTTGTTACATTGTGTTTTGTTTCTTTTATCACTGAGTGGTGTTCCACTATGTGACTACCTCATACATTTTTTTCTTCCCTTGTTGGTGGACATTCTTGTTTTTGACTATTATGAAAATGTTGCACAAAAGCATGTCTCTGTCTGGTCATAATATTTATTTGTCTTGAATAAATCCCCGGTTTTCTGGGTTCTGTTAGGGCAGGATAGGGAAACTTGCTGACACAAGAATGAAGAGAAGCCCCTTACTCTGAAGGCTGACTGAAGCCTTTGGCAGCTGAGACCCAGGAATTCCGACAATGAATCTGCTTAAAGCCTTTTCTCTTCCCCACTGCGAAACTGTGAGCTCAAGGACTCCCAGCAGAAAACCCCTGCGCAACACTAGTAGCTCCTGGCTTTACATTAGCAGAGTTTAATCCCATCTGAGGCACCTCCAGGGACACTTTAAATTGATTAATTGAAAAAAAAGGAGGCTAGAGATAGAGGAGAACACTTTGAACAATGAAATCCCCAAAGCTTCCTAAATCCCATGTCCAGTCATCGCTAGGACAGTGAAGGGCATCTCTTCTTTGAGAAGCCCACATCCACGTTCTTGGGTGCACCTCATTTCTTTCGTGAATGCCTTCCTTTCTAGTTTTTGGTCATTTCCAAACTCTGCATCATAGAGGCTTGTCTTGAAATTCTTTTCTGCTGTGTGTCTAAGAACCTGGTTTTACCTGAGTGGCAGTCTCTGAAGATTAAGGGGACTTCTCAGATTGCAGCAGGCTATGGTGTGGCGCTGCATCTCCGTGGCTGCCACAGCTGCCGCTATGGTAAGTGTATGACACTGGAAGACCCTGCCATACTGTTTTCCAAAAGTCGCAGTCCTGCCTTCCTCTCCACTAACAGTCTGTGAGAGGTCTAGTGGCTCCATGTCCTCTCGCCACTTGGCAACAACCAATCTCTTCAAATATTAGCTCTTCCAGTGGATGTGGTGATACATCATTGTGGTTTAAGTTTGCATTTTCTCCATGGCTAGTAATGTTGATAATCTTTTCATGTGCTGATTTTATATTTATATAGATTCTTCTACATAGCAAATTTCCTGCTAAAATTGTGACTTTTCTGGAAAGAAGGAAGATATTCAAAAAAAATTATACTCGGACCTCTCCCCTTGGGCATCAGACTTTTGAGACAATAGAATCCAAATAACTGGAATTTTCCCAAGGGTCTCAAGTGAAAGAGAAGAGAAAGACTAAAGCCTGGTGCCAGCCAGAGAAAGAGCTTGTCTCCTGGAATCAGATTTCACACAGTTCTGACAACCTGTGAGATTGATTTGCAGGAAAGGTTGGACCTGAGACAAGGATGGCTCAGGTATGGACAGGACCACACTGTGACCAGAACTACTGGTACACCGCTTATCTCCTATTCAAACCTCCAAGACAGACTTGGGGGCCACTAGATCATTTTGTTCCTCTACTCAGTTGCCACATATGGTAAATCTCCATTGTCTGCTTTTCACTGTTGTGTTTAATTGGTCTATTGACTTGGTGACTTAATAGCCTAGCTTATTAGGGCCAATGGTACCCAGGCTATGACCCTAACAAATCTGGTAACAAATTTGGTGAACTGGCTAGGAGAAAAGACATTTGTTTTTTCTTTTCTTTCTTTCTTTCTTTCTTTTTTTTTTTTTTTGGTGTCGATATTTGTAGTAAGTTGACCTAAGATAGGGAGGAAAGATTGAACATTCCCACACATCTGCTAGAATTACTTTATTACAGAAACTTTTTTTTTTTATCCTTTCAGTTCAACCAGAATCAACTGCTTTCCCTCTCTCCTTGATAAAGCAGAGGAATGAATATTTGGACTTTGTGTTGAACTCCCAAGAAAGTCTGACTCTTGATGAATTTCTTTCTTTCCAATTGGTGTACCTCAGCTATTTAGGACTCTGGTCTATGCCCGTCTGCCCGGACAAATGAGCTATATTTTGTTAAGCCTATGGGAGTTCTTGCACATCAGAAACTGAGTGTCTTGATGATCACTGGCAGTGGATGTGTAGGAGACCTGACGTTTGAGTTCTGTCACCTCTGTGGACCTGCTATCCTACCGAGACAAAGGGTCTAAAGGGACTTTCAAAGTAGAAGGCGGATTCACACACAAATGACTTCTGTGTATTTTGTGTTTTGCTGGTTGGTGGTGACACTGAAGCAGTGAAGACCCATGAAGGGAAAGCTTTGGCCTCCCAGCTAAAGGGATGGAATCTACTGGTGAGCTCCTCAGCTCTCATCTCCTTTTCTCACGTGCTTATTCCCAGTAGCATCAAGAAGAAAACTACTATCTTTGCTTGCTTTACAAGTCCCTCACCCACCTGTGCTCACAGGAGGTTGCTGTTGGAGTGAAATAATGTTGACTCTCAGAAGGGGAAAATGCTAATTATAATGTGATTTTTAAGATAAAGTTCATCAGATATAATGTTTACTAACATTCTGGATGTATGCAAATAAATGGTTTATTCTATCATACCGTCTTTCTGTATAATTTTGACAAAATGACACTTTAAATTTAGGTATTTTTTTTATTATGTTAATAATGCAACTTTCAAAAGAGGCTATTGTCTTTAATTTATCATCTAACAAATAAACATATAATTTCCTAATGTAAAAACATGATGTATTTTTATATTCTGCTTTATGTAATATGTCAATATGATATTGGCAAAGTAGCAGTTTTGAAGACGTAGAAAATAAAATACTTTATTTTTGATAGAGTGATAGAATATTATAACATGTTTTTCTAGAACATATAGGAAAGAAAGTCATTGATTTTACTGGCAATCTTTCCATTAATTTGGATTTGAACTATTTAAGTATAAGCCATTTTATCTTAATTCAATCTTACTTAAAATCATATGGTCACTACTAAGTTTGACACTGTAAAAATATACACAGTAGTCTCAGCTCAATTACATAAGCAATAAAATTGTTCTATGTTAAATAAGGAGAAAATTTCAGAAATGCTATAAGCATATTCAATAATAATTCAGCTCACAAAGTTTTTACATAGTCACTTGAAAATGTAACACTTTTAAAGCGATCATAAGCTATCTATAATAATTATTAAACTTCTAGAATGAAAACATAAAGGTTTATATAGTGAAGAACCAGGTATATTTAACATTTCCTTTACTAAATTCTTTAGTGACATTTTAGAAGTCCACATAATCTTTCCCCTGTTTAGGTCTTGTGCTTGGATATCAGCAGGCACTAACTGATGGATGTGATATAAAACTTGTAGGCTTCTAGGATATATTTCTCTGAAGTAGAGGAGATAATTTTAAATATGTCCTATTTTACATGTGCATATGGCACTGAACCACCATCTGGGGGCCACATGTTCTGAACTTTGCTGACTGTGGGAATGAATTCACAATGATTCAGTCACAACTCTTGCCAAGATCCACTGACAAGCTGTCCAGAATTAAGGGCTGCTGCTTACATACATGTTTCAGGAAAAAGCTAACTACAATACTTGGGTTTGAACCTCTTTCACTAGTTTAGTGTTATAACCAATGAGAGTTTTTATACATACAGTACTTGTTCTGAGTATACAATCTGTGGAGAAAAATACTCAGCTGAGTTCGTAAAGGTATACCATGCCTGTAAACAGTCTAGTCCTTTGGCATGTGTTCTGAGAGTGTAAGATACAATAGCACAAAAAGACTTCAAGTCTGTAGGGCTATCCCACCTGTTAACAGTTAGCCTGGCAATAGCATTAACGCCTTTGGACGACTCTCACAAGATATTAATTATTAATATTAAACTATTAAAATATTAAAAAATATTAAAAGAAACATTAAAATATTAAAAGAAAAGCATCCAAAGATAAGTGATACGAACATGCATACAGAATATAAAAGCATGTAGATACACATTACTAAATATTCACCAAAAATTATTAAAACATGATAATTATGTAGTTTGCTGCCACTCAATGCCAAAAATACTTTCAAGAATGGATTTTAATTAGCTGTTCGTAGTTAATGTAGACAAAGAAATGAAATTCAAAATTTGACACCCATTTCGGAGAGAATAACTTCTTTAAAATAAGCTCTAAGTTACACTTAAAATAGATTTCAAAGAGAACATAAACTCTGCTGCTGTCCAGCTGTATCTTCATCATCTTCATCATCATCATCATCATCATCATCATCGTCATCATCCACAGAGAGGCACAGAATAGAGACACAACACACTCTGATGCTGCACAGTGCCATAGCCTGAGGAATTCCTTTCAAAGTCCTCTATTCAGGCAAATATGGGATACCTGATTTCATTTTAGAAAAGATTTCAGGGCAAGTCAGTATAACGCAGAGTGGATTTTATTGAGTTTTCATACGCAGAGATTGATAGGTAAAGAGGATCTCAGGGAAATGATCAGTCGTGTCTAAGTATGGATGTAGCTTTTTCAAGACAAAGTGGCACTCAGGTTTCTTTACAAGCTCTACTTAGAATTTGGGTGGCCCGTGAAGTCACGTTTCAAAGGATTACTAAGAAACTTACATGAGATCATATTCAGGTTCATGAGATGCATTGGAGAGGATTCTCAGTTTTGAGGTAAAACCTCAGGTCACAAGAGATGCATTGAAAGAGAAGATCTTTATTTATTTATTTATTTATTTTATTTGTCATTGTATTTATTCATTATACATGGCACTGTGTTACATGAGGATATTTTCATGTATTATTATATGCTCAGCATATTCCCTCATTCTTCCCCTCATTTTCCATCCCTTCTATTAGATCCTTTGTTCTTCATCTAGATAGTTTTGTAGCATGAATCTTAAAAAGTTCTTATTAATAAAATCAAACCTAAGCCAGGTGTTGGGGTGAACTGGAAGATCAGAGAACCAGAACAAGCCACAGCTAACCTCACCTGGCCAATTTCTCAGCTGGTCTTGTTTCCTCAGACTGGAAGCTTATGTGTCTTCATCCCAATGGCTCTCAGCTGAACTGCTGCTTGAAAGCCTGAAGCTTAACCAGCTAAAAGCTTAACCAGGCCAAATGCTTCTAGTTTCTGGTCCTCACGCCTTATAAACCTTTCTGCTTTCTACCACCACTCCCTGGGATTAAAGGCTTACTTTCTGGGATTAAAGGCGAGAGTCAGCATGCCTGGCTGTTTCCAATGTGGCCTTGAACTCACAGAGAACCAGAGGGATTTCTGTCTCTGGAATGCTAGGATTAAAGGTGTGAGTGCCACCATTTTCTAGCCTTTGTATCTAGTGGCTGTTCTGTCTCTGACCCCAGATAAGTTTATTAGGGTGCACAATATTTTGGGGAACACAATACCACCACATAGTTTAATTTCTATGTTTATATCATATATACAAACACATGTGATTTTATGCTTTTATATAAAAACCTCTAGGAACCATAAATGAGCAAAACATGTTATATTTGTCTTTCTGAGACTAGCTTAATTCATTTAGCATGATAATGTTTAGCTGAATCCATTTTTCTTCAAATGATAATTTTATTATTATTTATGATGAAAAATATATAATTTTATTTATCAGTTCCTCTGTTGTTAGACATCTTGGTTGCACAACAGTTTAGCTGTTTTAAATAGTGTTACAATAACTCTAATGTACAAATACTGAGATGCTGACTTGGAGACCCTCAGGTAAATAGCCAGGAATAGCTTTCCTGAGTAATACAGTAGATACATTTCTGTTTTTTTTTTTTTAGAAATATTCAAACTGATATCCATAGTGGCATATTGTGAGGCAAGCCCACCAGAGACCACAACATAGGTATTCTTAAAGCTTAAAAGAAAATCTTTATTGCTGGCCAGCAGCTGCACAGAGAACTTACCCAAATTCTGGAGCCCCAGACTTACAGTTCTTTGTCTTTATGCACAAAAACCACACCCTGGTTGGCACACTTCAGTTAGCAATAAGTGGAACTATAGAAGACAAGAAAAAGAGAAAAAAAAAGCAAGGTTAGTATATTTAGGGACTTTTTACTCAGGGCCTTCCCTGGAACTATGGACTAGGTGTTCATTCTCGTTTTGCAGGTGTTGGACCTATGTGCTGGGTTTTAAGGTCAGAATGGTGCCTCTAACATGGCATCAATCATGCTAAGGTCTTGCTGCCTGTTACAGTGTGCTAGTGCACATTCCTCTGAACAGTATGTGAGGGTTTTTGTATGCATCCGTGCCAGCATTTGGTTGTCTGTTTTCTTAATAACTGTCGTTGAAATTAAGGTGAGAGAGAATCTCAGTGGGGTTTTATTTTGCATTTTTCTGATGGCTAGTGAAGTAAATAAACGTTTTCATGTTTATTGGCCATTTGCATTTTGTCATTTAAAAACGATTTCACTAGTCTACTTATTGCTTGAGTTGTTTGATTCTTGTTTAGGTGTTTGAGTTCCCGGTATGGTCTAGGTATTGATCTTCTCCCAGTTGTATAGATAGCAAAGATTTTCTGTGGGATGTCTCTTTAGTCAACTGTTTCTTTTGCTGTAAAAACCATATAATTCATGAGGTCCCAAAATGTTGGCATTATTTCCTGAGCTAATAGAATCCTATTCAGACAGTCCTGCATATAATCTCTATTTTAAAGTGGTTTTCATATCTTTTTTCTAACAATATCAGTTTTTAATTCTTACATTAATGTCTTTTCTAAGATTGTATTTCCATCTTAATTTATATGATAAGCTATTCATTATACAACAGTGTGATGTTTAATCTCCAAGAATTTGTGTATGCTCTTTAATTTCTCTTGCTATTGAGCTCTAGTTTTGTCTCATAGCAGTCAAATATAAGAAATGATTCCAAATATTCTATTTATTAAGACTTGCTTTGTGTCCTATTATATTATCATCTCTTTTTGAGGAAGTTTCATGGATGATGAGAAGACTGTGTTTTGCAGTGTTTGGATGGAATTTTTTACAAATGGTTGTTAGCTCCATTTGACCCATACTGTCACTTAACTCAGATGTTTATTTATTTATTTATTTAGTCAGGATGACATGTCTGTTTGGTGAGATTGTATTTATGATGTCATGAACTTTTATTGTGTTTATTGTGTTGAAGTTAATCTCTGTCTTAATAGTTAGTCATATTTGTTTTATGAGATTGGGTCTATCCATTTTCTGTACACTGTTCCTTTAGCTAGTATGAGTTATCCTTCTTTGTTTCTTTGACTAATTTTAGTTTGAAATAAATTTTTCAGATATTAGGGTAATAACACTTGCTTGTTTCCTGGTTCCATGTTCTTGTAGTACATTGTTCAATCTTTTTACACTAAGGCTGTGCCATTTATGGTGAGGTACATTCCTGGTGGGCAATAAATCACTAGAAACCAAACATCTTTCTTCTTAACCAATCTACTTGTCTATGTATTCGACTGGAGTCCTGAGAACACTAATAGTAAGAGTTACTATTAGAAGCTATATATTAATTCTCGTCTGTTCACTTATCATACGCCTTATGTGCATACGTGCTTATGTGCATGCATGCCACAGCTGGAATGTGGAGGTCAGAGGATTATTTTTGAGACTGGGTTTCTCCTTTCACTGTGTGGGTCCTGGGTATCAAACTCAGGTCCTCAGGCTTCTACTGAATCATCTGGTCACAATTCTGTCTAATTTTAAAGTGTTTTAAAAATGTGGTTTGTATGTTTCTGTATTTCATTTGTTGTACTACTGTTTTAGTGTGGCTATTTCTTTCCTGTAGCTTTATGAATGTGTTCATCTCTTTCTCCAGTCCAGAGGATTCCTTGAAGCATTTTCTGTAGAGTTGACTCTATGGGCATGAATTTCTTTACCTTGTTTTTATCATCCAATTATTCTTTTCTTTTTGCCTAATAATGACAGTTTTACTTGGCAAATATTATTCCAAGTCCCATCTGCATGTTTTAAAGTTTCTCTAGACATCTTGTGTTATTCTATAGTGCCTGCCTTTATATGTGACTTGATAATTTTTTTCTTGCAACTTTCAATACACTTTCTTTTTTCATGTATTTAATGTTCTCACTAACATATGGCTCAGAGACATTCATTGCTCTTCCTGTTTGGTCTTCTAAATGCCTCCTCTACATGATGATCATATCTCTCCATTGATTTGTGATTTTTTTCATTGATTTTTTTTTAAAAATAGTTTTTCTATGCCTTTAGCACGAATTTTTCCTTCTTATAATGTCATGTATATTTAATTTTTATTTATTTATAGCTGTTAAATAGAGGAGAAATACACCTGAAGGAGAGAGAGAACCTTGATCGGACATAGAGTTTGAGATCAGTCTCACCCTATTTCTCATTATAGCTTTAATATTTCTTCCTAGACACCCAGAACCTATCCCCTTTCTGTGGTGTCCTTTGCAAGGTGAGGTCACACATGCTGGCCGCATCAGAGGGCAGTTCTTCAAGGACCAGGCCACTATTTGACCTTTGGGTGGTCCTTCAGAAGTTTTTCTTATCTCTTGATGTCCTTTTCAAGGTCAAAGTCAGGGTCACAGATGCTCATTCCATCAGTGGGTGGTCTTTCATGGGTAAGTCGTAAATGTTTTTCCTATCTCTGAATGATACTTCAGTCTGGGTATGAATGCTGGCCTCTCTCCTGTGCTATCTTTCTGGTACAGGGTATCCCAACTGGATCTTTAGTTTATGATTCACTGAAGACTCTGTCTCTGACCAGGTTCCCTCCTAAGTGAACATTGCCCAGTTCTCATTCAAAATTTCTTACCCACTGTCTAGAGGTATTTTGTCATCCAGGTTTCAGTGTACAGTCCCATGACACCTATTAGTGAGTGTGTTGTACTACTATGAGTATTGTGAGAGTATCATCCATCAAGGTTCTATCATTATCAAGCCACTGATTCTGGAGAAAGGTCTTCTAAAAATAATGTTTTGCCTTTGTTCTAGTGGAGGACCCTGGGGGGAAAAGTTTTCCTGGTGTCTTCTGCCACTGCTGCAGACCATGCATGGGTGTTAGATCTGCCTCTGCTGCAGACCTTGCATGGGTGTAACAACTGCCCTGGCTGCAGACTCTGCGTGGATGTTACAACTGCCTCTGCTGCAGACTCTGCATGGATGTTACAACTGCCTCTGCTGCAGACTCTGCATGGTTGTTACAACTGCCTCTGCTGGAGACTCTGCATGGTTGTTACAACTCTCTTGGGTCTTCCACTTGAGTCCAGATGTTTTTACTGTAAATAAAAACTTATACACATGTTCTTGAATTTCCCAGAAGATTTCAGCATGACTTTTGGGAAAGGAGTAAGGGCATACATGCTTAGGTCTTAATGCATTGCTATTTTTAACATTGTTATTTGAATATATGTTCATATCATGAGAATTAAATTATTGACCCAGTTTTTGAGAGACCCTTAACAAGACCAGATAAACTGCTCCTTTATCTTCCTATTTCATCTTTCTTTTTATATTGCCTCATAATATAAGCTCAGTTTCACAAGATAGGACAAGTTCAGTGGTTGGACCCTGTGCTACTAAAGAACAGGAAATATTATAGTTGCTTTATTCACACACCTAAGTTTTCTGAACGAATTTACATGTATTCCAGGGGGAGAGGTACGTTGAATCAGAAGACTGGAGTCATTGACATATATTTTTGGTTGTGAAGTATGTTCCTTAACTTGGAGAACTCTTTTTTTTTTTTTAAAGATTTATTTATTTATTATGTATACAGTGTTCTGCTTGCATGTATCCCTTCAGGCCAGAAGAGGGCACCAGATCTCATTACAGATGGTTGTGAGCCACCATGTGGTTGCTGGGAATTGAACTCAGGACCTTTGGAAGAGCAGCCAGTGCTCTTAACCTCTGAGCCATCTCTCCAGCCCCCAACTTGGAGAACTCTTAAGAGGTTAAAGTATATTTCTACATCTGTCTGTGTATGAAAAATAAACTGAAAACAGTTACCATAGGCATCATGTTCAGGAAGAAATCAGACTTGCATCAACCCTATCCAAATAATACCAAGTGATTCAACATTCAAATAGTTTCTTGTGGCTGCAGGCCTTCATTTATCTTCTGTCTGCTTTCCCTTATTTTATTCATTACAGAGTTCAGTCTGCTACAGGTATATTTGCCAGCTTAGTAATCTATTATTTGTATTTTAAAAATTAAGTCAAATTACTTAAATTGACAATTAAGTTGTATTCACTTACCATGTACAGAATGATGTGAAACAGGTTTATTTTCTAAAATGCCTCAATGATCCAGTTAAGCATATACATTCTATCATGTATTTATAATTTTTAAAAAATGAGAACAAGTAAAGTCTTCTTTCTTACAGATGATAAAACAGAACACACTGTTATTAAGTATAATTACCATTTTGTATAATAGAGCTTTTGTAGTTATCTCCCCTGTTGATCTGGGTTATGTACCATGATCAACATGTCAGAATTCCCTATTTTATTATATCCGAACCTCATTCTCCTTTGCTCCAAGTTCAACCTTTTTTGGATTTCATATGTCAGAACCCTAACTGAAAAATTACCCCAATTGGATTGGCCAGTGGGCATGTCTAATGGGAATTTTCTTTATTGTTAATTGATACAAAAAGGCCCAGCCAACTCTGGGCAGTGCTATCCATGGGCAAGTAGGATTGGACTGTATAATAAAGATAGCTAATGTTTGGCTGTGGGTCTCTGCATCTGCTCCCATCAGTTGGAAGAGGGGGAGGAAGGATTGTAGTAGCTAGAGAGGTCAAGGCTACCACAAGAACATGGCCTACAGAATCAACAAAGCAAGGCTCACAGGGGCTCTCAGAGACTTAACTGACAATCAAGGAGCTTCTACAGGTCTGAGCTAGATTCTGTGCACATGTGTGGCTGAGTAGCTTGGAGTTCTTTTGAGAATCCTAACAGTGGGAATGTGGCTTATCTCTGACACTTTGGCCTGCTCTTGGAACCCCTTTCCTCCTATTGGGTTGCCTAGTGCAGCCTTGATATGAGGGTTTGTGCCTAGTCTTATTGTAACTTATTATACCATGTTTGGTTGATATCCCTGGGAAACCTGCTCTTTTCTGAAAGGAAAAGGAGGAGGAATGGATTTGGGAGAGAGGGAAGTGGGGAGGCTGGGAGGAAAGGAGGAAGGAGAAACTGTGGTCAGAATGTAATATATGAGAAAGAATAAGTAAATTAAAAAAATAAAGACAGCTAAAAATTGAGCTTAGAAGCAAGCCAGTAAGCAGCATTCTTTCATGTCTGCTTCAGTTCCTGCCTCCAGATTACTGCCTTGTGTTTCTGCCTTGGTTTCCCTCAAAGGTGGACTGCAACCTGTAAACCAAACAAACCCTTTCCTTTCCAAGTTGCTTTTGGTGATGGTGTTTCATCTTGGCAATACTAACCCTAACCAAGACACCATGGTTACAAATATGCCATGTTAATGTAAAGGTGTTAATGGAAGGAAAGGGAAAAGTCATGTGGGTTATATGGAAATTCTGTACTTACTATTTTTGTACCTTCTCTCTGAACTTGGTGTTATGCTAAATTACTTAATTTATTTTCAAAATGGGGGTCAAAAGGGCTTGGCTTTGAATCCAAGGAAAATGTTAAAAATATATTTTTCTTATACTGAATATATACTTTAATTTATGTCTTAGTTTCTTTTTCACTGCTGTGGCAAGACACTGTGACCATGGCAATTTATAAAAGAATGACTTTAATTTGGCTTAGAGTTCCCGAGGTTTAGAGTTTACAGTGGCAGAGCAAAGGCATCAGGCAGCTGGAGCAGCAGCTGAGAGCTCAGATCTTGATCCACAAGCAGGAAGCCGAGAGGACACTGGGAATGGCATGAGTCTTTTGAAACCTCAAGGCCCACCTCTAACAACACACCTCCAAGAAGCCTACACCTCTTAATCCTTCCTGAACAGGTCTACCACTGGGGACCAAGTTTTCAAATGCCTGAGAGACTTATAAGGGTCATCTCATTGTAACCATTGCAATGTATAATTATAATAAAACTCAAATATAAAAAGTTGAAAACCTTTTGAACACTTTGTGTGTGGGAGGAGGGTTTGGGTATGTGCTTATGTGGAAGCCACAGGTTGACATCAGATGGCTTTCCTCTAACTTCTTTTTAAGACAAGGACTTTTACTGAATCTGGAATTTGCTATTTCTGCTTGACTGGCTAGCTAGGGAGTCCTTTAGGTCCGCTTGTCTTTATCACCCCAGTGCTGCGATAAAATGTGTGTGTCACTATACCCAGATTTTCAGATGAGTCCTGGAATCTGAACTCAGGCCCTCAGCAGGCAGTTTAGCCGAGCCTCCTTACCAGTCTGAATACCGCTCCCCCTTTTTTCCTTATAATACTTTGAAAATATGTCTAGTAGACTCAGTTTTGTTAATAATAGTTCGTCAGTAGAAGTCAGTTCCCTACTCATATTCACTTTATTTGTTTGAAAAAAGTAAATCTCAGAGTTGGTTTGTGGAAATCAGGTTTCAACAGATCTGCATGTTGTATTCAGTTAATATGCCTTCCGTTCGTTTTATCTATAATAGATAATTCCTTCCTAATGCTATTTTTTGATAAAAAGGAGTTTTGTTTCATAATGGAATTGCCATTAAATTCTAAATGGTAAAAATTGTGTCTAGGTTTAATTTATAGCACTCAGTTTTCTTTCTTAGAAATGTATAAATTACGTTGCATCTCACAGTGGTACCTAAGTCTGGTCAAGCAGAAGGAAATGAAGTTGGTTACTTTCTCTGGGCTTGGTCCCTCTTCTGTGAAGAGAGAGAATTAGATAAAAATTGGAGGCTTCTTCTCATTCTAAAAGCCCATGAACACATACACACAAAGACCCAGTAAACAAGGAGCTAGCTAGCTGAAACAGCTGAACAACTCTGCTGAGGCTTTACGTAAACATTTGCCTTTCTTTGTTGTTTTTGCATTTCTATATCAACCACACTGATCATCAATCTACTTTTCCTAGAAGGAAAGCAAGCAAGAAAGCAGAACATTTCTTTTTCCTAATCAGCGTCTTACACATGCAACTCACAGAAATCATGCCCCGTGAAGCACTCTGCACCAGGGATTAAGCTATGTGCTGGAGCAGTTAACTAGCAGTGTCTGCTTCCTCTTCCTTGTGCATTTATAGTCAAATTATGTAGAAGAGTTAGTAGGAAGCCAAGGTTATGCAAGGAATGGAAGTCAGAGTAGCGTGATTAAAGAAAAAAAGATTAAGTATTTATGGTTGAATCCTCCTCTCAGGCCAGCTCTGTATGGAGCATTTGCTTATTCCCCAAAGGCTCTGGGTGACAGGAAGCTGTAGTGAAGCCAGGACCCTTGGGCCAGGATTCCATCAGCAGTTAAACTGGCTCCTTGTCTGAGACTGCTCTCAGAGCCAAGACAAGAAAGCTTTGCCACAGGAAATGAGATAATGCATCTCCAAATTCATTTATCTCCTCAGGAAAATATATAACCCCAAGATCTGTGTTTAGGCTCTAGACATCCTAGATATTCTGGTAGACATACAGCAGTTGTACATGGTTCCTCTTTTTCTGTAGTGTCACTGATTCACAATCATAATTAAGACTGTCCTATATACTTTTACATGAGACAAAATACCTCCCTGCATACTTTCCTGAAAAAGCAGTACCAAACAACCCAGTTTTCTATAGAAAAAGAGAGCAAGATGACATGGAAGAGAGCTAGGGCACTATAGAGTTAGAAGCCCTGGATTTGCCTTCTAAAAGCTACGTGAAGACCAGGCATGGTGATGTAGACTGGAATCCTGGCAAAGGGGAAGTTGGGTAGAAGCAGGGAATCCTGAGCTCAAGGGGGAAAAAAAAGAAAAAGCCACATGACCTTGACTAGCTCCTTAGCTATTCTGTACTCATATATTAAATAGGAATAGGTAATCTGCAAGTCAGAGTGCATATGAATTTTGAAAAGACTAAATTATAGAGTACAAATAAAAAGCTTTCCAACATTATATAGCTATGCAAACAGGGACTTAGTGTTGTGATCTACCAGAAACAGAAAGACCCTGTGGGACCCCTCCTTTCAGTTAAGAGTTAATATGTGAACACCAAGTGCAGAGTACTTAATATGTAAAAGTTGGTAGTGACATCACTGACGGAATATAGAGTCAGAGCTTAGTTTCAATTTAAACTGGTGACCTTGTGTCTTTATGGGAGCATCTTCCTTCTAAGGAAAGATTTCCTTAGCTGACCAACATCCCAGGACATGATTTCCTGTTTACCTTGAATTGGAGGTTGTGGTTTTTTTTTCCTAATAACTGGAGTACATTGCAGTTCTTGGTGAAATGATCTCATTTAAACATAGAGCAGGATAGGAGAAAGAATAATTAACTCTGGTTTGGTTGTATGTTTCACAAAACTGGACAGACGTATGAATGTCATACTTACAATTTTATTTCAATACTTTAATCTCCCTCCATCAGCATTTACTACATATTAGAGCCAGGCATCATTGTGGGGTTGGTAATGACAACAGGGAACAGATGTTAACTCTTGCTTTCAAGGAGACCATAATCTTATTTAGAAAGAACACAAGGTCATCTCTGATCACAGGATAATGTGGTAATAATCTTTAGCAGTTGGTGTGATCTGTTTGGTATTAGATGTTTCTCAGCTTCTGCCTCTGGGGTTAAAGATTTCGCATACAAATTTTAGTGATCATGGAAGTATGCAATGGAAGGTCCACTTTTCAGCTCAGATTCTTTTATTTGTTCCCCAGACTCCTCCTTGCCTCCCGAAAGTACTCACTGAGTGTGCTGACATGACAGAGAGCACCTGATTCTTCCCACTATAAATGGCCTTTCCAACTTCTGTTTTGTATCCACAAAATATCTAAGGGAATAGAAAACAGTCCCCAGACTCACAGACACAGATTGCTGTTTGAAGTTAGATGAGAAGACTATTAACCTTGCCTGCTTGTAGCCAATATTTTATTGAGTAAATTGGAAGGCAGCTGTAGCTTTCATAGGGATCAGTTGATGACTGAACAGTTACAACTAAATTTAGAACAGGGAAAGATGATTGCTTAGGAATGAAAATGCAGAAGCAGCCATATCCATGCTGACTGCAGGGAGTAAGATGGATAGAGAAGTTCTTGAGGAGGCCAGGTCCTTTGTCTTGGTGACCCTGTTCAGTTTTCTTGGAAGAAGACCTTGGGAGTGATTTCAGAACTTACTGAACATATTATGCATACCAGTGTTTAGTAGGTCCTATTTTCACAAAGGTATGCCCAAATGTAACTCTGTCTTGCAAGTAATTTTAACCTCACTTCCTTAACATTCAGTCCACTTGATGGTAAGAAACATTACACAATTCCAGATTACCTCAGATATCTTTGAGAGTTTCTCCAAATTAACTTCAGGTATCTCTGTATCTCCAACTCTCTCTTCAGAAATCATCTAATCTCCAGGTTTGAGAGAACTGTCTGACCAGCAAGGGCACTTCAGATGCCTTGTTTGCTTCTATTTGAATTCTGCTTCTTTTGGCTGTGTATCATCTCCACATCTACTGATCCTATCTCAGCTCACACCAGGCTCTGTTGCTATCCTGCTTTCCATTTTCCAGGGAGACTACTACTTCTTCTTTTTTCTTTTTCTTTTTCTTTTTCTTTCTTTCTTTCTTCTTCTTCTTCCTCCTCCTCCTCCTCCTCCTCCTCTTCTTCTTTTCCTCCTTCTCCTTCTAGAATGTAAGCCCACTGGGGCTCAAGGCCCTGGCAGCCTGCCTTCTAGTTTACTATGGAGGCCAAAGGAACTCTTTCAATCTTCTTTCTCCTGTGCTCTGTATAAGCAAATCCCCCTACTATTCTGGACCTTCACAGAAAGCTTGAGGAGAACATTTCCTCCATGGTCTAGGCTCTAAGGGTCTAGTTTGTAGTAGAAGGACATGATAAAAATCTGTGATAACACTCTTTTAAAAACATTTCTTCTATATTGCTGAACTATGAATACATTTCTGAAATTTTTTTGTCTTGATTGTGATTAGATTCTGTTTTCCTTGGGACAATCGAAGACCTATATCTAGTTTGGTCATAAGATATGAAAACCAACTTATTTTCATGTACAACTAGTCATCAATATGTATTGTGAACCAAAGAGGACTTTTACTACAATGTACAGTGTTCTTCTTGAGATATTCCATGGTTACCTCCATAAATACTGTTTGGTAGTAATTACTCTGGGTGTCTTCACCAATAAATATAGCCACCAGGGTTTCACTTCAGGCAGTTTTAATGCTTAGAGGGGGTAAATATGATACACATTTTTTTTTTCTTGGAGAATCTAATGGTTTAGCTCTCCCTGGGATAGTAACCGTTTCTTAGGTGAAGAAAGCAAAGACTCATGGAAGATGGATTACAGTATCAACTTATTTGGGGAACAAGGGCATGGCAGTGGCTTGCCATTTGATGCCCATGTCACTCTGAGTTGGAAGCTGATGGGGATGCATATCGATCACCCTGAGGGAAGCTCTCAGGAAACGGCTGCCTTGCACGTGTCACAGT
>CABHPH010134456.1:12948-32282 GCA_902168325.1 Peromyscus nudipes | reverse complement strand
CATCGCTCGGTACCTTGTCAATTACGGTTAATATTTTCTTAATGAACAGGAAGCAATTTCTTCGCTGCTACTAAAAATAAGAATTCCTCCTTCTTTACTTTTAACCTTGCTACTTTACTTAAAGAGCAAGTGGATGGTGACCCTAGCTGGCTTTAGTTTTCTTCCTTGGTGGCGTGTGCACGTTTCCTTTCCCTAATCCGGAGATACTGTGAATCACAAGAGAATTCTCTTCGAGCCTGAGCCTGTATTTGCGGACAATGCTCTAAGATTTTCGTATCTGAGGCTATTCCCAAGAGCGCTCAGGGAGATAAGAGGAGAAAAGGAAAAAAATGATTCCTCTGATCAAAAGTTTTCTCGAGGTTCTCAGACCTCAGACACAAGCTAGGTTCGCATTTGTATTGTTGACCACTTCTTTAATTTTGCATGCCACTTCCTGTGTGTAAAACAGCATCCCTATGTACCCGAGATGAGGAAATGAAGTTGACGGTTTTTAATAAGCGTTTCTCTGGTGTAGGAGGACGCGTGTGGAGGAAAGGAGCCACAGGTTCGGGTAGGTGCATAGACAGGCTATGGTGACAGAAGATGTTGGCCAGGAAGAGCATCATCCCCGAGGAGTATGTACTGGCACGCATCGCCGCGGAGAACCTGCGCAAGCCCCGCATCCGTGACCGCCTCCCCAAAGCCCGCTTCATTGCCAAGAGCGGAGCCTGCAACCTGGCGCACAAGAACATCCGCGAACAGGGTCGCTTCCTGCAGGACATCTTCACCACCTTGGTAGACCTGAAGTGGCGTCACACACTGGTCATCTTCACCATGTCCTTCCTCTGCAGCTGGCTGCTCTTTGCTATCATGTGGTGGCTGGTGGCTTTTGCCCACGGGGACATCTATGCTTACATGGAGAAAAGCGCCATGGAGAAGAGCAGCCTGGAATCCACTGTCTGTGTGACCAACGTCAGGTAAGAATGAAATGGGGTGAGACAGGGGTTGCCAGCAATATAGAAATAAAAAGCTCTTTCATGTAGTTGATTGTGAAATAGAGGCTTTTCGTTGGACAATTCAGAAACAAAAACAAAAACAAATTTGGGGTGCAAGGTGGAGGCTAGACATTAAAAGTCTTTATAAGTGTAGTTTTATGGCTGAGTCTCTGAGAATGTGTGACTGCTTCTTTGGACTTTGGATGGGCTCAAAGGATGCCTGGCTCCCAAAACCATCACTCATTTTCATCATGAAGCTGATGTCCATTGTGCACCAGTAAATATCTCCAGCCAATCAAAAGTATTGTGCAAATATGAGAAACACTTTTATGTGAAGTGTCCTTGATTTTAAAATATGCTAAAAATAAAATAATTGAAATAAGTGTAAGCTCTTCTTTTTCAAGATTATTTTCTCATATCTGACAGATTGCTTTAGATTAAAAAAATGAAAGCTTAAATCCAGAAGAGACGTTTTCAGTGAAATTTAGTTTTTATGAAAGGGGCTGAGTAGCAACAATGCATATTGAAGTCTCTCCTTCCAAAGCTTCCATAGGACAGGAACAAACCAGCTTTTAGGTTACATAGATTTGACCTCAGCATTTACGGATTCTTCAAAGACATCTAAGGTGCACTTGATTTCCGTGACTCTCCTTTTGTATTCCCACAAGACCCAAGAAAATTGCAGGGGGTCAAATTTTTTTCTTAATCTACTTTGCTGGACAAAGACATGATTTAATATCAATTGCAAAAATGTTTACAAGATAAAAACAATGATAACACTGGAAAATTTTCCAGCATAATTTCTGAATCACATTCCAAATTCACATAATTTACCAGGCGGAGAAACTGAAGAAGCATCATCCAGGCAGGAAATGGTTAAGAAGGAGACTTTTGGTGGCCCTGGGATCCTATAAAAGAAGCACGGCATGGCCAGGAGTGGAGCCTCTCATGACCTCACCCACTCTTCCCATTGGCCAGGCCAGTGTGTCAGTGAAGAGGTCACCTTAGACCACACAGAGATTCCAGCTTTACCACTGGGCAGACAGAATCGTCTTTTCTCAAACTTTTGCCTCACTGACAATGTGAATAAGAAGTCCCAGCAAGCAGAGTGCTTAGGGATGCAGAGAACAAAGTCCTGTGTGTAAAGCATTTGAAGTTAATATGTTACTGTACTACAGTGACTCTGAGTAACTGGCTGGCATTGATATGGCTGTGAGGGTGTTATATTCAAACAAGTTTTCAGGAAACAGGCAAGAGATCCTGACAAAGGAAGTAGGAGAAATGACCACGACAACCTGGAAAATGAACTAATTTTCCTCAAGACAATCTGTTGTCACTCTCTATGGAAAAGAAATCATTTAGCAAATTTAAATATATGTTAATATATATAATCAAAAGAGATTATTCTTTCTATAAAGAGAATTTTATGGTGTTCACTGGTTCCTAAAAGCTGCTTCTTGTTATTCCTCACTTTTCAAACAAGATATTCCGAAGAATGTTGATTTCCTAGATGCATTCCTGCTGGCATTGAGCCGTGAGACAAGGTGTCAAGATCACAATGAAGCCAAGCTGACTTAACAGTATAACAGTGCCGCTTTCACATCACACTCCTCAGCATTAGTTAAAGCTTCATTCTCTTCCTAGAGACTTAAAAAATGGGTAATAACTCTAATTATTTGAATTTCCATTCCTTTCATAAATTCATTGTCAGCCAAACTATTAAATTTGGAAGCAACTCTTTTCAGTGGCTGTCGACTAGTATTTCCAAACATTGCTTGATCACCCTCATTTTAGGGTGACTCACCTTCTCTTTTGTGCAAATGACTTTCTAACATGAATCAGAAAATAGAAACAATATTATTTTTCTCATTATTATTCAACTGATACATACCCAGCTCTGTCTCTCCTAAATACTTTTTTCTCTTGAGACTGTTCAGCATGACAGGTGTCCAGAAAAAGATAGGATCTTATACTAGATAGAGAAATGAAATTCCGTTTAAAAAAAATTATGAAAACACAGCCCATGAACCATCTCTGAAACCATGAAGGCAGACATTGGAGAGGGAAGTTCCTCATTAGGCCCTTCTCTAATGTATGACCTATTACTAAAGCTCAGTGCTACATGTGTGCTGTGTCCTCTTCTGGAATCCATTCCTACCATCTGTAGTATTTTCAGACCGTGCAATGTGTCTCATGATGTGTAGGTAGGGCAGAAGTCAGTTCTTAAGGTTTTGCACAAAACCTTTCAGCCAAAACAGAGATAAACAGCCCCTTTCTGACCCCACTTAAAAACTGATGGATGTTTACAGACTCACACACTCTCCTGGCTTCCTGCCAAAGTGCAGTGTGTACTGAGTGCTCAAAGTTCAAATGTTTTGTTCCCTCATCGTGCCTGGCAGTCATAGATAATATTTTGATAGATTGCAAATGTATGGTTTCTCTTTTATGAAATTCCAGAAGTTTGGGATTGGGGTGAATGTCAGGAATAGGAGCTGTGAAGAAGCCACAGAAGTGCTTGGGTATGCAGCCAAGTGAATAATTTGCTAATAACCAAATGTGATGCTTTGCAGCCAGAAGTTAAGCAGAATTACCCAGGAGTCTTTCTGAGAGACTCAGGTCCATGAGGAGCCACCAAACCCTTGTCAGTTCCCTAAGGTGGGGAGATGTCCAGACACACACACACACACACACACACACACACACACACACACACACACACAATCCCTAGGAAAATCCTGACACCTCTTGGTGTCTTCCCCTTGCCTCTTTGAGAACACCAGGCCAGAACTGACAGGACTCAGGGAGGTAGTCATTACACAGACACAGTCTTGATACAATCATTTACCAATTGACACCTGAAACTCTTTTAATAGCTTCCACATTCCCTGGGTCACTTAGAAAATAAAATAAGATAATCAACGAGAAACTGCTCTTCCTCCAAATGGAAAATCATTCTCCTTATTGAAATATTAATGTTTGGGGATAGTGTATATGACACTATGCTTTAGCACTGTGCTAAGTTGTGTAAACAGAAAATTAACCACTGGATAATGACTATAATTTTATGTTATAAATATCAAAAAATTCACTCATTACTCAGTACCTTCCATATGACTCACATCTCTTAAATACAAGTAAGGATAGATAGGAAACATCTACTTGGCATAAAATTTCACAAAGCAAGTTGGGCTTTGGTGAAAATGGAGTATATCTACAACTTATATTTATTAAATGAATGTCTTCACATGGTATATGACCTAGGAAATATGAGTGAAATTGTATCCCCAAATCTGGAAGTATATACTTAGGTGCAGGCAGAAAGGGAGACAGCAGGGAGGGGCAAAGGGAGAGAAAGGATAGCAGGAGGTGGGATGAGGAGAGGGAAGAGGATGCTTATATTTAAAATTAGCCTTTCCGGAATCTTTTACTAGGCTGTAGTGGAGGGTAAAGCTCTCCCTAGGCTCTTTTCATCATGCACACTCTGACCTGGCATCATTTCTGATATCATTCCTTACAGGTCATTCACTTCTGCATTCCTATTCTCCATTGAGGTTCAAGTGACCATTGGATTTGGAGGGAGAATGATGACTGAGGAATGCCCTCTGGCCATCACGGTTTTGATTCTGCAGAACATTGTGGGTCTGATCATTAATGCGGTCATGTTGGGCTGCATCTTCATGAAAACGGCTCAAGCCCACAGAAGGGCAGAGACTCTGATTTTCAGCCGCCATGCTGTGATTGCGGTCCGCAATGGCAAGCTGTGCTTCATGTTCCGGGTGGGTGATCTAAGGAAGAGCATGATCATTAGTGCCTCAGTGCGTATCCAGGTAGTCAAGAAAACAACGACACCAGAAGGGGAGGTGGTACCTATTCATCAGCTGGACATTCCGGTGGATAATCCCATTGAGAGCAATAACATCTTCCTAGTAGCCCCTTTGATCATCTGCCATGTGATTGATAAGCGTAGCCCCCTGTATGATATCTCAGCAACTGATCTTGTCAATCAAGACCTGGAGGTCATAGTGATTCTTGAGGGTGTGGTGGAAACCACCGGCATCACCACCCAAGCACGGACCTCCTACATTGCAGAGGAGATTCAGTGGGGACACCGCTTCGTGTCAATTGTGACTGAGGAGGAGGGAGTGTACTCTGTGGACTATTCTAAATTTGGTAATACTGTGAAGGTGGCTGCCCCAAGATGCAGTGCTCGGGAGCTGGATGAGAAACCTTCCATCCTGATTCAAACCCTCCAAAAGAGTGAACTATCTCACCAGAATTCTCTGAGGAAGCGCAACTCCATGAGAAGAAACAATTCCATGAGGAGAAGCAACTCCATCCGGAGGAATAACTCTTCCCTCATGGTTCCTAAGGTGCAGTTCATGACTCCAGAAGGAAACCAGTGCCCATCAGAATCATGACTGCAGGATGACCCCGAGACAGTCAATCTGAGTTCTGATGATTGACAGTCCTAGGACAGTCATTCATTGAGTTCTGGTGACTGAGAGACCTGAGACAGTTACTCATTGAGTTCTGATGACTGAAAGGCAACCCTGAGACAGTTAGTTACTCACTGAGTTCTGATGACTGACAGACAACCCTGAGACCGTTAGTTAACTCACTGAGTTTTGATGACTGACATCTCTGAGACAGTTGTTCATTGAGTTCTGATGACTGAATATTGGACTAGCCACCAAGACAGGGCTGGAACATAGTATTTGTATTTTAATGCACTGAAAAATGTTCATATTCAAGAAATAAAACTTCCTGTATTAATAAACAATAACACACAAAGCAGAAGACTTACGGCTCACACTTGTTTCACACAATGTCACTGTGACATGCTAAAGTTATTGTATAGGAAACAGAAGGTATTCTCATCTTCATTCTGAAACACAATTTAAGATTGGACCTGGAATACCAAACCTGGCCAAGGAATGAGTCTATCTGAGATATGTAATTGGTGAGATCTATTCTGTTTCTGTTGCTCATTCTAGAATGACAGATAGAATAGGAAGGGGAACTCTCCAATCACATTAAGCACCTTTATATACCAATCTTACTCTTTTTTTCACGATGTTGTATGTGGTAGAAAGCATAAAGCAAACCTCTGAGGTCTGTCTGTTTCTAAGCAGCATTTGCTCAATCACTAACCCTATATATTGACTTCTCTGGACGGTCTATTGGCTAGAACTGGACAAGAGTCTGTAGAAAAGCCGAGTCCTGGCTCTTGTCCAAGTGATTCCTCATCTTCCACTTTTAAGAGCTCATTCCCCAAGAAAAGCTGTATCAAATATTTTATTAAAATGTTTCCTTTATACTCACTGTGTGGTTTTGTGAGTCCTTTTACACAAAATCATCTCAAATTAAAAAACCCCCCAAAAGACATTTTTGGAGTGATATGGTGGCGACACTGTCTTCTAAGGGTCCATTCTCAGATCTGTGGCCAAAGACAGTTGCAGTTTTTTTTTTCCATTTGGTTTGAAAATGTTCTTTTGCTCTTTCTTTCTGAGCTTGAGATGTCATGAACACCTGAGATCTTTCTCTCTGAATCTCCTTGTCTTAAAACTGTATTTTCTTCCCAGCAGTCTCTGGAGTCAGTCAGGGGCCTCCATAGGCGAGCATTGTGTCAATTGGCTAAAATGAGTCTTCTACCAAAGCATGATTTCATCATCCTTAGCTCCTGCATCTTCAAGTAAGGGAAGAGTAGAGAGATGCTCTGGGTTAACAAAGTGTGTGATGTACTAAACCCTGGAAGCTGGGCGTCTGTGTAGCTTTTTAGTCAGAGTTTGGGGTTCGAATTTATTTCTTATAGGAGCCACTGAGCCACATGGGTCATCATGAATATGTTGAAATCTAATCTTAAAAGACTCACGATTCTAACCAGGTGAATAACAACTGTTGGGTTAAGTTAATTACTCCTAAAAAAGTTCTGACTTGGAACTCTAGACTCACAGTCAAACAGGTACTTGAAGCTCTGCTTGCCTGTTACTAACATATTCAAAACATACAATTGTGTCTTTAGAAACCAATGCTTCTGGTGTAGGAATGCAGCTCAGGTGACAGAGTGCTTACCTAGCATGTACAAAACCCTGGGCTTGATTCCCAGTACCTCACAGCGTAAACCGAACACGGCAGTGCAACACCTGTAATCCTAACCTTGGAGGTTGAGGCAGGAGGATCATAAGCTCAAGTCATCCCCAGCTACATATCAAGTCTGAGGCCAGCCTGGACTACCAAAAAAGAAGGAGAAGGAGAAGAAGAAAATGAACAACAGCCCTACACACACACACACACACACACACACACACACACACACACAATGCTTTATTCCCACTCAAAAAACCCATTCCTCTCTCCAGTCTTCTGGTCATTCAGACCAACACCTGGGCAACACTTGGTGCCTTTTTCTGTGCCATCCACAAGCAAATGTACACATGCAGCATATATCCAGAGTATAATTGTTTCTTTCTACTACCTCCTTCCTGCTCCAGTAGCCTGCTTCCCACATGATGTATATGGTGTAGGTCTGCCAATTATTGAAATACTGAGACATTTCTTTAGAAATCATGGAAGGAAATCTGTCTTCATGAAACAGTCTAATAGCAGACTCTGGAGCAGTTCTTGGGGAGGTTTGTCACCTTGATATCCCAAGGCAGCTAAGCAAACGCAGCAAGCAGTTGCCATATTGGCCATAGGAACATGCACAGCACCGCCAGCTCTTCAGGAAAAGCGTGATGTCCCTGAAAGGGCACCAGCTGCAGGGCAAGAAATGCTGGACACAGTTGGCAAGGGTGCATGTAGGATTCCAGAGTCCACATAATGCAGAGTGCCCTAGAACCAGAACATGGGCAGTTCTTCTGGCCGCTTGTCATTGCTGAATGCCAAGGACCTAATGACCATCACAGTGATGGAGGGGGTCAATGGAAGGTCATGACTTAGAATGTGATGCTACTTAGCTAATGACATCAAACAAGTGATCACAACACAACCTCTAAAAACTGAAAGCCCCTTGGAATTAACAAGACCCTATGATCTATTTTTTGCTAAACTGTATTCATTGCATTAGTGACTTAAAGAACAATGCCCTTTGTTTTAGATAACAAGGCCATGAACTGTGATAGCTGAGTCTGTAAAGAACATGAGGACTTGGGTTCAACCCCCAGAAAGCACATTTAGAAGTCTCGAGTGGTGTCACACTCTTGTAATCCCAGAGTGGTGGATGTAGAGCAGGCAGATGCCAGACTCACTGGCCAGCCTGTCCAACATCCTTGGTGAGAGACCCTGTCTAAGGAACAAGGTGGACGGTGCTGAGGAGCCAAGCACACTCAAGGGTGTTCTCCAGCCCTGTGTCTATGGGAGAGTGTGTGCACACACACACACACACACACACACACACACACACACACACCATTTGTTTTCTCTCTCTTTCTGTATGTGTACATATCTTTATATACACACACATATATATAATTTTACTTCTATATTAAGTTTAAATACTATTTTATACTCAATATTTAGAGTTTTTCTTTCCACTCAAGTCTTCATACAGAAGCCATACTTTTTCAAGTCATAAATTATGTTATACTATACCTCTTGTGAAAAACCTCCTATGGCTTTCCATCTTTCTCAAGATGAAAATGAAATTCTTTTCCAAGACCCATAAACCACTACATGTAATCATGACCGCTTTCAGTTACATTGGCTTTTCTATTGTTTGAGGAGTGGGTTGTTTTTTGTGTTTGTTTGGTTGGTTGGTTTCTGTAGTGTGTGTGTGTGTGTGTGTGTGTGTGTGTGTGTGTTTTACAAAGTCTTACTTTGTAACTTATGCTGAGTTGGCATTCACTATGTAGCCCAGGCTGGCCTTAGACTAATAGCAATTCTCTCGATATATGCAGTTCCCAAGGAGGCCAAGGAAGGTCTTCAGATCCCCTGGAACTGGAGTTACAGATAAATACTTAAAATTCTTAAACAACATTTCTACCACTTTTGAATAACAGAATTTGTGTGATTATTCAATATAAAGTTCTCTTGTGTCTGGATCCCTCTCGGAAATGATTAAAAACAATTACATTCCTTTAACCTTCTGTTACAGAAAAGTTCAAACACACACACACCACAGTACAGGTATTGCTGTAATGGACCCTACACACTCACCACTTGTCTCACTAGTGGCATTTCTGTGGCTATGGTTCATCTGTTACCCTTCTCTGTAGTGACTTGGATGTGAAATGCCCAACAGGGGCTCATATGTTTGAACATTTGGTCCATAACTGGGGTTGGAAGGTTGTAGAACCTATAGAACAGTGTTTCTCAACTTGTAGATTATGACTCCTTTGGGAGTGAAATGACCCTTTCACATAGGCCACATATCAGACATCCTGCATATCAGATATTTACATTATGATTCATAGCAGTAGCAAAATTACACTTACGAAGTAGCAATGAATATACTTTTTTGGTGGGGGTCACCACAACATGAGGAGCTATATTAAAGGGTCACAGCACTAGGAAAGCTGAGAACCACCACTCTAGTAGGTAGAGCCTATAGGAGGAAGTGAGTCACTAGAAGCCAGTCTAGAGATTTGATAGAATCGTCCCACTTCCTGTCTGATGTCTGCTTCCTAACTGTGGATGCACTGTGATCAACCATTTCATGTTGCTACTGCTATGCCTTCCACACCACAGTGGATGATATCCTGTTGATTATGTGTATGTGCACGAGTGCAGTGCCCACAGAGGCCAGATCTGGGTATTAGATCCCCTGGAGCTGGAGTTCTGGGTAGCTGAAAACTGCCATGTGGGTGCTGAACTCCAGGTATGAGCTGCCTCTCCAGTCCAAGTGAAATTTCCCTGAACCAGGAACTGGAAATGGCTTGTTAGCTTTTGTTCAAAGTCCTTTAATTCAAACTTACGCACATGGCCATTGGGACAGCAGATGAGGAATGTCAAGTCTATAGCCAAATAGTCAAGTTCCCAGAAAGGGAAAAAGTGTAGCTATGAAGGGGAGCCTGGGAGGAGAGGGTAGCTCCCACCCTCCTGTCATCACATACTTAAGGCAGACATGGTGATAAATAGTCTGAAGATGAGAGCAGTGGGAGAGATTTAGATGATTTCATAAAGTTATGACGAAATAACCATGAGACGTCCACATCGTGGGGAAAAGACAGGGGGTTTTCACTGAGAGATTTGAAAGGATACACACAAACCCAGTTTGGAAAAAGTAGAGAATTTTAGCCTCAGGAGCTTACAGGTCTGTGTGAGACACTAAATATAGATGTGGTACTCAGTGAACTTGAAGAGCTGTAAGGTGTTGGGAATGAAGCTGGAAAATGAACCCAGGAAGCCACAGTTGAATCCAACTAGAAAAGCCTTGGCTGTCATTCCTGAAAAAGTTGGTCTTGCTACAGTAGTAGATGTCAGATACTTGAAGCCTTTTGAGAACTCTGTTGACCTGTAGCATTTTTAACCGAGAGGTGAACCATGACTTTAATTCTGCATATGACTCTTTCATCCTTTGCTTTGTTGATACACACTGAAGCAATTCAGTAGTATGTAGATATTTAGCCTCAGTTTTGTGTGTGTGTGTGTTTGTATATGAAGATGGGTGCACATGGTGGGTGTGCGCAGGTGCAAATATATAGATTGATATTGGGTACTTTAGTCCTCACTATTTTATTTTTGAGACAAGGTCTCTCACTGACTTGGACCTCATCATTGTGGCTGTGGTGGCTGGTCAACAACTCCAGGGATTTGCCTGGACCTACTCCCATTGCATTGGGGTTACAGAAGCATGAGGCAGTGCCAGCTTTTGATGTGGGTTCTGGGTTCCAAATTTAGTTCTGCATGCTTTCACGGCAAGCAATATACCCACTGAGCCATGTCTCCAATGCTGAGCAATAATTTTAAGTCATTAAAATAAACTGTGCTCCATGCAAAAGTTTCATCTCAGTTACCACTGAGACAGGGGCATGGATTACAGTATGGTCAGCAGAGTCGCAAGTGGGGCAGAGCCACTTGAAAAAAGGACTAATGAAGAGGTAAACCACCTAAAGCAGAATTGGCTCCAATGCCACATTTTGACCTGACATTAAAGGCTGATTAAGATTTTCATGAACTTGAACTTGAGTCTTTGCAGTAAATTACCAAGGGGTGTAACTGGAGTCACATCCTCTCAAGGTCTCTGGGGAATTCCCATCACACTTGATGAGAATCGTGTAGAAAGATCCTGGGAAGAGCGTGGCCCCAAGCTTCCTCTTGGGCTGCCTGTAGGATTTGTTGTGGTTTCTTTCACGCACTGCTCCTTGGAGACACGAGTTTCTGTTCTTTCTCTACCTTCTACATCCTGACAATAATGAAAAGATGGGGGAGAAGCCCCAGGAGATACAGAAGTCTTTTTCATTCCTCCTTCTTTATCATTTATCATATGGTTAATTCATTTATCAAAGAGGATATTTCTTTCTCTATGAATGACAATTCACAAAACAGCATCAACATGAGGGAGGAAATGCTTCACTGTGCTTACTGATGACAATGTCGTCTCTGGAAGTCATTTCCTTGGGCCATTGGAGGACTGTGAATTCTGATTCACTCTGTCAGTCCAAGGCCAAGGGTACTTAGACACATCTATGGGCAGAGGACGCAAGGATTTTATCCAGAAAGAGCCTTGTGCTGTGAAGACTAGTTAGGAATTGTTGACTAAAACTGTGAGGCTGGGGAAAAGAAAGCAGGAAAACATAATAGCTCTGAGGATGGGTAGTGTGGTGTTTTTCTTCCAGGGATCAACAAGGCAACTGTGTCGTGGTTCCAGCACAGCCTGTCTTCCCGTGCCTGCTAAGTAACCAGGGGTGGGTTGTGATTTTGATTTTGACATAGAAGTGTTCTTTCTACGGCTCTGGAATGTGATCCAGGTTTTTGTTTTTGTTTTTCTGTCCCAAGTTTTCCAGCTGATCTCTTTCAGGTAGACATCATATGTCTCAGCTCCTCCTTAGAGAAAACAACCACACCTGGTTATTTTCTGCTCAATGCTCGATGTCAGAAATAGAAGATATTACATATATATCACTAAAAGGATAAATAGACACAGGAAACAAAAATCTCCCCTGTTCGCAAATTACCTCATTTCTGTTTTACACATAACAGTTTTGAAGGCAGGCAACTATCAAGGGTCAAAGATCAGAAAAAGCAAGTGGAGTGTGCAGATAAAATATCTCTGAAGCAAAGATTTGGGAATTAGGTTTGAAAGGTATTTTATCTCTGTCCTAGAGAATGAGTGTAATGAATTGACCTCGTACTAGGAATCTGATTTGGGCTGAAAAGATAGCTCTGTGGTTAAGAGCACTTACTGCTTTTGCAGAGGACCTGGTTCTCAGCACTCACATGGCAGCTCTCAACAATCTGCAACTCCAGTTGCAGGGAATTTGACATCCCCCTCTGGCCTCCTTGGACACTGCACACATTTAGTGCATATACATACATGAAGGCAAAATATCAATAAGCATCAAATAAAATAAGTAAATCTTAAATGTTTCTTCGTTAGTTGTAGTTTTCTTGTTTACCTCCTGAATTCTAGACCAAGCTTTTGTATGTGTTTTTCTGTGCTTTGTCTCTGCTGGGAAATATTACCACTTTTGCTGTGAGGTTCTCTATCACCTTCTTCCATTCTTGAAATCACAGACTGTTTCTTCCAAATGCAGAGTACATCCACTCAAGAGCAAAGAGCAACAGCATGCAAGAGATCCTATCTACCCAGTGGTAGCTTTGCCTGAAATTTTTTAAGTGCAATTGTGTTCCAGGTTTAAATAATAATAATAATAATAATAATAATATTAATAATAATAATATTATTATTATTATTATTATTATTCAAGGCCTATTCCAAATTAGAAAATGCCAAAATGTATCATGGGGCTGGAGAGATGGCTCAGTGGTTAAGAGTGCTTATTGCTCTTTCAGAGGACTGGAGTTCAGTTCCCAGCACCCATGTTGGGTGACTGACAGTTGCCTGTAACTTTCGCTCCAAGAACTTTGACATTCTCTTCTGGTCTCC
Organism: Peromyscus nudipes; assembly: GCA_902168325.1. Classification (NCBI taxonomy): domain Eukaryota; kingdom Metazoa; phylum Chordata; class Mammalia; order Rodentia; family Cricetidae; genus Peromyscus; species Peromyscus nudipes. Next base: position 19,262 of record CABHPH010134456.1, on the reverse strand, counting down.
TTGGGTACCTGCATGCATGTGTTCATAATCACACAGAGACACACAGATACATGGTGTGTGTGTGTGTGTGTGTGTTTAAGTATACCAACATAGGCAATTTGAAAACAAATTATGAATAAATGTGATAAAGTAAAGAATAAACACTGAATACTACTTCAATTGCAATGCTTCTCTCCACCAGTACCATCTGCTTTTTCTCTGCATCACTCTTGGTGACCCAAGCTATTTATGGGCATGCATCCACAGGCCTTCCTAGAATCTGTAGGCCCAAGATTCCCCAGTGTCAACCTCTGCCTAAGCTTGAAAGAACACAAGGTGCCAAGACTCTGTGACTGCACTGTGTCAGGGTCTAGCCCTTTCATCTGTCTGTGCACGGGGTATTTCCTGGCCTCTGCTGCAGTCAATCATCTCACCACTCCAGTCTTTTGGATGAATCTGGGTAATAGGTCTCAGCCAGCTTGGATTTCTTTTACCAGCAACTCCTTTTAACTTCCTTATCTTTCCAAGCATTCCTCAGAATTCGTTTCCTACTAATAAAAAAAATAACAATGCAATGTTGCAAGAGATTAGTTCTGATTGGATATTTTTTTACCATTACAGAAGCAAAGGAGTCAGCTAAAGGCAATGCTTGCCCTGTGAGTGAGAGGTTCCACTTAGAATCGCTCACAGTTTCTGATCCACTCACTTCAAATTGCTTAATAATGCACCTAACAGGAAAGAGGAACATTGGAGAATGGAGTTGAAAGCTTCTCCTTTAGTTCCTTCCCCTGCATTAACTTACTCATTCGTGTTGTTTGAACACTAAGGCACTGTACTTGGTGGGAAGTGAGACTTGAGGAGCTGACTCAGTCGTCAGCACCAGTGGTGGAAGGCAGGGTCCGGCATCCATGGTCTTCTTGTGTGGGCACCGTCACTATCTTAGGAACCTGTGGAGATTCTAGAACAAATTCACTGGCTCTTCCTTATCACTGGACTCTGGTTCCTCACCTGTTAGAGTCCCTCTCTTCCGCCTTTTGGTTGGTATTACTGTAGGGCCTTCACTGTTGCTATCACTACAATATATTAGTAGTGGTTACTAAGGTTACAGTATAAGAACACTGAGGGAGACACTGTACTAAAGACAAATTATTGCTCCCTGATCTTGGGACTGTGTGCATGCTAGGAAAGTGCTGTGATCCTAAGCTACTCTCCTGCTCTGAACTAAATCTTTAATGCCTTTGTACATAGACACACAGTCATATGCTAATAAAGGACGACGCCACACTCTGACAGACACATTGTCAGCTGCTTTCACAACTATGCTCACATAAACCTACATGGTAAAGTCAGTCACTTACTATAACTTCTTAATGCAGCAAAGACAGGGTCAGCCCTGCTGGGTGTGGCCACAGCACAGCTTGGCACTGCTGGTTGCTTGGCTCTTCCCACTGAATTGAAATATTCCTTCTTATAGAAGAGGAGAAGCCCAGAAGATTCAAGAAGGTAAAGAAACTTAGAAAGCTTGAGGAGCCCAACTTACTAAATTCACAAATACCCTTCCCAAGGTGTTATAAGGTGTAAACCATTGCCAATGAGACATATCAGTGGTGTTGTCTGCACCTGGGTCCAAATTGAGTCCTCGCTGGACTTTTCAGTCTCCCATGCTCCTGTAAGTAACACTTTCCCAACATTCCTGTAAGTAACCCTCCCCCATGCTCCAGCAAATAACACCCCCTCATATTCCAATAAGTAATCTCAATAAAGTGATTGGTTCACCAAACTAGACTTGAATGGAATCCTTTCTTTGTTCTGTTGTTAATGACCTATCTGAGGTGAATAGTCACTTATTCATGTCTCCCTAGGAGGGGTCACACAACGTTATTTTTACAGTAAACTGTAGAATCTGCACATGGAAGGAATACACTCTAAAATAATGATAAAGAGATAGGGTAGCAGACACGGAAACTAGAAACACAGTCACTTGGTAATACGTGCTGCATGCACTGTATTTTTAGATGACACAATCAGCTTGCTCACCCTAGCATCACCACAAACACGTGAGTAATGCATTGATGTGTTGCATTAAGACATCTAACATGACTGCAACATGTCACTAGGCAACAAGAATTGTCAACTACCTCATAATCTCCTGGGATCGACATTGTATGTATGGCTCATTTTCAAAAAAGTCATCACAGGGCTCATGACTGTGCTTTACAAAACTGGAAGAGAGCACAGAAAGATTAAAATACAATCAAGATGTGGCATATCCAGACCACTAGGGGATTATAAAGAGGCAGTGATGAGTTTAAAGGGGTTGGAGAGATGGCTCAGAAGTTAAGAGCACTTGCTGCTCTTCCAGAGAACCCTCCTGACAGCCTACAACTCTGTAACTCCAGTTCCACAGGATGTGTCTTAGTTAGAGTTTCTATTGCTGTGAAGAAACAACATGACCCCAGTAACTCTTATAAAGGAAAGATTTAATTGTGGAGGCTCACTTACAGTTCAGCGTTATCATCACGGCAGGACATGGCAGCATGCAGGAAGACATGGTGCTGGAGAGGCAGCTGCTACGTGTTGAAATGCAGGTAATAGGAAGTAGACTGAGACACTGGGCAGTATCTTCAGCATATATGAGACCTCAAAGCCTGTCTCCACAGTGACACATTTCCTCAGACAAGACCATACCTACTCCAACAAGACCACACCTCCCAATAGTGCCACTCCCTTTGGGGGCCATTTTCTGTCAAACCACTACAGGATGGAACTTCCCCTTTCGGCCTCCATGAGCACTTCGTACACAGAGTGTATACACAGTGTGTGTATATATACAAGCATCCATGCACATAAAACAAGAAAACAATACTTTTTAAATATAAAATCTAGTTAAAGTCAAGAAAAATAAATTACACAATACAGTAGAAATGGTACAAATGAAAAAACATATCACAAGAGACAAGAGACCCATCTTGGAAATGGATACCGGAGGTGTATAGCAGTATTCAAACACTTGAATACAGTTTGGTATTTTGTTCATTTGAGCTGTGTTGCTCAGACTCTCTTTCTTGACTTTCATTCAAGTCTGCTTTGCTTGGCCATTCCCAGAGTCCTGTTAGACCCAAGGGATCTACATACATGGAGTCACTTATTTTCCTCTCAAAGTAGAAAGGGGAGTTTTTATGTTGATTTTTACATAGAATGACATGCATGGTTTGTGTTGTCTGTTTCTTGCAGCTATTCACTGGTACAGTGAACATTATCAAATAAAGCCTGTGAATAGTTAGCCTTAGCAACACTGATAGCCCATGATCCTTAAATCCAATAGGACAGGAATCCATTTGGAAATCCTTAGCATTCTTCTTGTGGCATTTTGTCTCTTAGTTTGCCTTATCAGACACACAGATTCAACTACATTTTCTTGGTACAGTAATTTTATGTAAAGGTGAATTAATAAAACCCACTTCTAAGGAAAATAATAGTCTAACTAAGGGGTAATGAAACATTTAAAATAGCAAAGCAGAACCCAACAAGTATCATGAGTAATGTGCAGATAAAAAAAATTCACATGAAACTTTTAGGGGCCAGAGAAAAGGCTCAGTGTTATGGAATGGTTTTTTTGTGCACTGTGAAGATGTGTCTTTGCCAATATGCCTTCTGATTGGTTTGTTAAAATGCTGACTGGCCAGTAGCTGGGCAGGAGGAGGTTGGGCAGGAGAGCTAGACTGAGAGGAGGCTAGGAGGAGGAAGGGCAGAGTCACAGGGAATCTCCAGCCAGATTCCAGGGAAGCAGGAGATAAACATGCCATACTAAGGGGAGGGTTCTGCCATGTAGTAGAGCATGGATGAGGAATGTGGGTTGATTTGAGATGTGGGAGCTGGTTGGTGGTGGGCCTGGGCTATCAGGTGAACTTTTACAATTGATGGTGAGTCTCAGTGTGGTTATTTGGGAGCCAACGGTCCCAATGGAAAAACTCCATCTACAGCTCTGAGGTCAGGAGCACTTTCTGCTCTTGGAAAGGACCCAATTTTGATTCCCAGCACCCACATCAGGCAGCTCCCAATGCCCAGTTCTAGAGGATCCAACAACCTGTTCTGGTATCCATGGGCACCTGCATACATGTGCTACACATAACTTCATATAGTCACACACACACACACACACACACACACACACACACACACACATACACACAAGAATACAAATTTTTTTTAAAGCTTTCAGGATTAACTTTCAGGTACAAAGATTAAAGAATTAGAAGATATTGAGATAGGTCTTGAATAGTGAGCACTATTCCAAGAAGCAGGAAAAAAATGCTGTGGATATCACTCTGTATAAATAAAATGCTGATTGGCCAGTAGCCAGGCAGGAAATATAGGCAGGACAAGCAGAGAAGAGAATTCTGGGAACAGCAAGGCTAAGTGAGGAGAAGCTACCAGCTCCCACCATGAGTACCAACATGTAAGATACTGGTAAGCCACAAGCCATGTGACAAGGTATAGATTTATAGGAATGGGTTAATTTAAAATGTAAGAACTAGATAGCTAGAAGCCTGAGCTATTAGGCCAAACAGTTTAAATAATATAAGTGTCTGTATGTTTACTTGGTTGGGTCTGCGCGACTGCAGGACTGGTGGGTGAGAGAGATTTGTCCTGACCATGGGCCAGGCAGGTTCAGGAAAACTCTACCTACAAAAAAAACCAAGGGGGAAAGCAAGCAGATTAAAAGGCATTGGTTTCTCAATTCATCCAATGTTACTTGTTAAATAAGGGATGACAGTGTGTACAGGGTTGGGAAGACAGTGGTCAACCAGATGGACATAGACAAGGTAGACAAATCCCTGGACTTATAGACCCACGATCTTATGGAAGAGGACAGGGCACAAAACCAGAATTAAAATTCGAAATTTTTACATTGTTTCAGATAGAGATAAAATGAGACACAGGAAATAAACAAGTCATGTGATTGGTTGGATGAGTGCTGTGGGCATGAGCAAGCTTTTAGTTAGGAGATTACGAGAAAGGTTTTCTGAAAAAGTGTGTTTTTACTAAAGCCAGTTAGACAAGAGGTGGCCAGTGAAGGGGGACAAGAAAGCAACAGCTCTAGAGAGCTGGTTTAAGGAATAGTGCATGTGCTGAGTGGGATAAAGGCCACATGCTCAGGTGGTAGGGGTTGTGTCCGGAGAGACAAAGCACAGAAAGTCTTCGGTTTTACTCTAGAAGCAATGAGAGATTATCATCATTGTGTATATGTGTGCATGTGTGTGCATTTATGTGCATATGTGTGTGTGCCTGTGTGTGTGTTTATGTATATAAGCGCGCGCGTGCGCGCGTGCGTGTGTGTGTGTGTGTGTGTGTGTGTGTGTGTGTGTGTGCATTCCACACAGACAACTCAGCAGAACTGAAGAAATTGGTAGCCTGCCAGGAGAAAGGGGAGAAAAGAATGTTTAGTAGGGCCAAGAAACCAATTTGCTCAACTTCAGAGAGATAGGAAGAGGAAATGTCTTTAAAGAAGACAGAAAATAGATTACAGAAGGTCAAAAAGACAAGAAGTCCTCCATAAATGGTAGGCCAATCAGTGGCATCTTTGTTAGAGTTTCTATTGCTATGATAAAGCATCATGACCAAAGGCAATTTAGGGAGGAAAGGGCTTTTATGTCTTAATCTTACAAGTCACAGTCCATCACTGAAGGCAGTCAGTGTAGGAACCTGGAGGCAGAGATTGAAGCAGAAGCCATGGAGGGGTGCTGTTTGCTGGCTTCCTCCCATAGCTTGCTCAGCCTGCTTTCTTATAGAACCCAGGACCACTAGGACAGAGGTGGCACCACCTACAATGGGCTGGGCCTTCCCACATTGATCATCGATCTAGAAAATGCCTTATAGATTTGCCTATAGGTCAATCTGACAGAGAATTTTCTCAATTTAGGTTCTCTTTTCCAAAATGACTAGATTGTGTCAAGTTGATGTAAAACTAGCCAGCACAACTAGTATTGGAGTGTTAGATAACACCAGGGAAAATTAATATTTTTAAGTCACTATGATAATTTACAGGTTAATTTAAAGATGATTCTCCCCTAGTAGACTTGCAGATGTAGAACTCAAGATCTACACTAAAGGGGTCAGCGAGATGGCTCATTGGGTAAAGACACTTGACACCAAGCTCTCCAACCCGAGTTTGATCCCTGGAACCTACACACTGGAAGGAGAGAACCAACTCCAGCAAACTGTCCTCTGACTTCCATAGATTCACTGTGGAATGTGTACACACACACAAAGAAAGAAAGAAAGAAAGAAAGAAAGAAAGAAAGAAAGAAAGAAAGAAAGAAAGAAAGAAAGAA
>CABHPH010134456.1:0-12938 GCA_902168325.1 Peromyscus nudipes | reverse complement strand
GAAAGAAAGAAAGAAAGAAAGAAAGAAAGAAAGAAAGAAAGAAAGAAGGAAGGAAGGAAGGAAGGAAGGAAGGAAGGAAGGAAGGAAGGAAGGAAGGAATAAAAAGAGAGAGAAAGGGAAAGAAAGGAAGAGATGAAGGAAAGAAGGGAAAAAGGAAGGAAGGAAGAAAGGAAGGAAATATTTTTAGAATTGCCCTTCAGTGGTCAGAGCTTTCCTGTCCCGACCACCTGGTCCCAAATACTCACTCAGAGACTTATATTAATTACAAATACTTGGCTGATAGCTCAGGCTTGTTACTAGCTAACTCTTACATTTAAATTAAACCATTTCTATTAATCTATGTGTTGCCACATAGCTCGTGGCTTTACCTGTCCTCTAGTATGTCTTGCCTTCTGGGTGACTGGCTGGCATCCCTCATGACTCCCCTGATTCCGCCCTTTCTCCCCCCCATCATTCTCTCTGTGTCAAGCTGTCTTGCCCAATCTCTTCTTGCCCTGCTATCAGCCAATCAGGTTTTTATTAACAATGAGCATAATCCACAGCACCATTCTAGGATGGCCCCATCAGTATACACTCAGAGGTGTGAAGAATCTGTTGTCAAATACTTGAGAACTCCCATGTTCAGTCAGTTAGTTGATGGGCATTAGTGGACAAAGGGGTTTTGGTCCTGGAGTGATTTCTCACCATTCATAACCTAAAGTCCTGCCCCCAAGGCATCCTCTAGTTCTCAGAGCCTCCACCTCCTTTTTATCTGTACCCACAGGTAACTCATTTAGTGAATACTCGAGTTTGGTGGCATATATACATGAAGCCGACTAATCCCCCAACATTATGCTAATTGCATTGTCAAATACTGTGTCAAATTTCCCTTCCTGACTGAGCAGAAAGCTCTTCCTCCCAAACTTGCAAAAACTTTGTCCACTCGAATCCGTCAACTTTGTATCAGACAGGAAACCTCTATTCCTGTATCACTGGAAATGTTGTCAGATGCGATCACACTGAGTGTGTAGTGGGGGCATCTGGTTTAGCATCTTCATCCTTCTCCCTCACCTGGAGGAATTATTTATTCCTAAAATACTTTCTTGTCCTTCCATTCTGCAAGCCCACATGTTGGGAAGATAAGAGAATGAGAGATATTAAAAACCAAATCATTTGCTCAGGTGTCATCATTTTTGTCAACTTGACACAAACCTAGACATATCTGAGACTCAGCTGGGAAACCGTCTTCAGCAGATTGGCCGGCGAACATGTCTGTGGGACATTTTCTTGATTGATGGGGAAGAGCCCAGCCCACTGTGGGTGGTGCCATCCCTAGGTAGATGGGCCTGATATATAGCTGTGCATCCTGACCAGTGAGAGCTTCCACATCTCCGCTCATCCTTTACCAGGGACCATGTCCTTACTGTCTCTGTACTAGTTATCCGTTGCTGTGTAGCAAATCTTCACAAGGCACTGACTTACGAGCACTGTTCCCTACCCTCCAGTTTTGTGGGTTCAGAAATCCAAATACGCTTTGAGTGGGTCTTTGTAATAGTCGTCTTCATTGTCAATTTGATCTGATTGGAATCACTACGGAAACACAGCTCTGTGTGTGTCTGTGAGGGCATTTCCAGAAGAGTTAACCGAAGAGGGAAGAGCCACTCTAAAGTGGGCAACATCATGCCATGTGTTGGGGTCCCAGGAAAATAAAAGGAGAAAAAGCACTGAGTATCAGCATTCATCTTTCTCTGCTTTCTGACTATGGATCCAAAGTGACCAGCTACCTCAAGCTCCTGATGCCATGGCCTCCCCACCATGATGGACTGTCCCCTCAAATCAATGAGCCAAAAGAAATGCTTCTTTCCTTAAATTGTCTTTGTCACACACTCTGTCACAGCATGAGAAATGTGAGAAATACAGTCCTGTATTTGAGATTCTCTCAGCAAACTAGGCTACCAGCTGGGGTCTCCCACAAAGCTCAAGAGACTCTCCTGTGAACACATGACTGGGAAAGACTCTGTTCTGAGGTCACGTGTTGAGGGGCAGGTGCAGCTCCTCGAGTTTGGCGCAACATGAGCCTTCCTATAAGGCTGCTTGAGCCATGGAGAGCCAGCTGGTAAGATATGAACCACGGTTTTATTAATGTCACCAGGGAAGAGACCCCTTTGCCACAACAAGGACTTCAGAGTGTGACTGCTACAGCTGAGACCTGTGGGACTCGTTTTGTCTTCTTTGGTAACCTGACCAACCCTCCTTCTACCCCAGGCCGTCCTCTGCCATCACCTCTGTTCCTTTACTTGGGCCCTCAAAACTGAGGTTACAGAAGTCAAACCTCTTTGCTTTCCAAGTGAGGATCCTAAAAGGAAGTGGATACGAGAGGATCAGACACTTTCTCCTTGCTCACAAAGAGACACATTGTCTACTGTAGAATATAGTTACATGGGGAAAAAGATAAAAATACTAAAATAATATCATATTTATTTCAATTACATATATCACAGAGATTATACAATTAAAGCATATATATATGTGAGCTACTATATTTTTAAAGACTTATCTGAAATCTGTTCTAATTTTACATGTTATAAATGAATTGTGCTTCTGAGCTTTACGAGCTTTGAGATCAGATCTCTGAAATGATGCTTACAGAAAACCTCTAATTCTCTTGCAATAATGCTCAGTGACCCAGGCTGGGGGGTGAGAGGGCAATTAATCAACTTCCAGAATTAGCAAAGGAGCTTTTCTACTGCATCTGCCAAAAGTGAGATTCCATTTTAGTCAATAAGAACTTTGCATTAATTCAACATTTGGATGGGGGCCAGAGTCAGTTGCAGTAAGTCTTGGTTAACTGCCGTTTGTTTCAAGTAAGAGCCAGGCAGTTTGTTTATCTTAGACGCTTGCTCGATGGGTTACTCCCCTGGGAAAATGACCTTGTTTTCATCTCAAGCTCCAGAGAAGCTTCTTGTACTGTGGAATCTTACTCTAGTATGTGTATGAAAAGTCAAAATTTGCAGTTCAGACTCAGCTAGCATAATCTCACTTGCTTCCTTGGCAAAGGAGGTAAAATTCTTACCTCCTTGACCTTTCCCATCCCTGTTAATCCAAAAACACAGAACAGTTCAAACCTATCAACTTACTTCATTCCATTCTACTTTCAGTTCCTACTGAAGTATGAATATGAAATACACCCCAACAGGATCATGTGTCGAGTGTTTGGTTTAGGAGGTCTAGAACACTTCACAAGTGGGACTTGGTTAGAAATAGACCATCAGAAGTACGGCTGTGAGGCTGTGCCCGGTCCAGGTTGACTTTTCACTCTACATTTCCAATCTGCTTTGAAGGACAAAACCTTACCTCCTCACGCTCCTGCTGCCTTGACTCTGCCTCACCAGGGGCCCCGAATGAAGAGTCCAAGATGACAGACAGAAATGCCTGAAACCACGAGACAAAAGAAGTCCTCCCCACACAGGTTGTTTCTGTCTGGTATTTGTCACAGCAGTGAGAAAAGTAATGTAGAAAATTGGTACCAGGAGTGGGGTTGTTGCTGTGACTGGGCCTGACGGGTGACCTGAGAACTGGTTTGCATGAGTAACGTAGAAAATTGAAGATGAAGGTTAGAGAAAACCTACAATGCTATGAACAGAGCTTAGTAGGTAATTCGGCTAGGAATTCAAAATGGCATAAGGCCAGAATGCCAATCAAAATGTAGGTAACAGTGAGCACTCATGAAGCTTCAGTTAGAACAGGGATTCTGTTGTTAAATTCAACAAAAATACACATGTACATGCTGGAAAGTAACTTTTCTACATTTGGCCCTAAGACTTTGAGGAAATGTAGCTTGAAGTTTGACTAACTGACAATGAACAGGAAACTTTGAGACTGTACACATTCAAGCAGTGGCATGGTTATTGCTGGTTTTATTGGTGTAGCATGAGAATCAGGAGCAAACAATAGAAAGACATGAAAAGGTTTCAGGTTGTTCCAACAGGCCCATGTAAACTTGAAGCTAAAGTCAGACTTTGATTTCTAGAGAATCAGTGACATAGAAGAAGCCAAGGATCCAGGTGGTATAGCATGATATGTCTATAACCCAAGTACTTGGCAGGCTGAAGCAGGAGGATCGGGAGTTCGAATCTAGCTCCAGTACATAGTGAGTTTCAGGCTAACCTGAGCTATATGATGAGGCTTGCCTAGAAAGAGGGGAGAAATCTAAAGTGCCAAGGACTGGGGATATGGCTCATATTTTTTATCTGGATAACAGGGAAGATGATCCCAGAGCATCACAGAAACTGGCCAAAACCTAGTCATCACAGGCTTAAGGGTTTGAAAGAGTAAATACTTAAAGGCTTTCTCTTGGGAATACACTACCGCCTATTTGCAAAGGGTAGCCCAAGCAATTATTTTCTTGAGATTTGTTTCACACTGCTCAACCACTGAGGTATGTGGGGCCACTGTGGGCCAAGCAAGTGGAGTGACAGCCTGTGTTAGCAGCAGTTGATACCATCTGTGTCACATTGGTATTGGAGGAATGAAATAAAATAGAAGAGTTATAGGGTGACGGAAGGTTCTATCTAGCTCTCAAAAGAAATACAAGGAGGATAGATGATGTACAGCAGAGTGTGATTCCCTATAGGGAGCCCCCGAGTGAGTGCTGTGTGAAGCTATGAGGATTAAAAATAGAATGTTTGCTAAAGAAACCAACAGGAGGAAAGCCAAGCTAGCCCAGGAGACAGGACCTGTGTCTGCAACCAGCATGTCACCAGAATGGCACTGCCTAAGCCCTTTGGATCTTATATCATAGCACCATTTGTCCCCATGCTGAGCATGAACCTGCAGGATTTAATGATTACCCTGATAGATTTTGATCAGGCTCTATACCACTGAATAGTGGAAATCTGCGCTTTTCATTTTTCAGTAGCATTTGATAAAGAGTCTGCTTTGATTCTTAGAGGAGACCTTGGACGTTTTTTGTTTGTTTGTTTACAATATTGGAACTATGTAGGGGTGTCCAACCTTTTGACTGTGACATGCTGTTGTCTTCCACAAATGTGTTAACTTCATTCACAGATATTCTAAAATAAATGTAACTTGCAAGCCACAGGTTTTATGTGGGAGGTAGGCTTTAAGACTCTTAGAAATTGATTAAATGCATTTTTAAATTATGAGATGGCCTTTGGGGTCCACATGTAGAATGTTATGCATTGGTATAAAATTTCCCTTGGCTTAGTCTCCAGCTAGTAGGGCCAATTAGAAGGTTCTGGAAGCTTTAGGAGGTTGAGATTACTCTGAAGAATAGGTCACTACAGGCATGCCTTTGAAGTTATACCCAGTCCCCAGACTTGCTTAGTTTCTGTTTCTTTGATGTCAAGCTTCATTGCCATTGTCTCATAATGGACCCAGAAGCATTGGAGCCAGGACTACAGAGTGATACCTCTGACATTATAAACCAACACAAACCATCCTTTCCATGGGTTGTTTCTGTGAGGCATTTCACATCCATGAGAAATAACAGAGTGTTTGCATAAGGTGACCGAGATAACAAGTCCCACAGTGTAAAGAAGCTTGGGGATTGCTTGTACCCTGAATGGAAGCTTGTGTAATACCTTGGACCTTGAGTAAATAATTTCATTTATATTGTATAACAGTTAGCTTAAATGTCAATGATATGACCTAGAATCACCTGGGAATAGAGTCTCAATGAAAGATTGTCTCCATTGGGCTGGCCAGCAGGTATGCCTGTTGGGGGAGGTGTCTTAAGTGAATTGATACAGGAAGATCAAGGGCACTGTGGGTGGCACCATTCCCTACCAAAAGACTCTTGAACATATAAGAGTGGAAAAAAATCAAACTGAGCATAAGCAAACAAGCAAGTACATGTACACATCCATTGCCTTCTGGGCTTGACTGTGGATGTTGTGTGGTTCATTGTTTTAAGTCCCTGCCATCTTGATTTCCCTTGTATCATAGACTATAACCAAACTTTCAGTTTAGATATACCCTTTCTCCTCTAAGTTGCTTTGTGTCTGGGTGTTTTGTCACAGTAGCAGAAAAGTAACTAGAGTAGAAACTGGTGTCCAGGAAGTGGAATTAATGTGATAATAAATCCAGCCATGTGGATTTCATGCCTTTGGACTATTGTGGAAGAACTTGGAACTTAGAGGTAGAGATTAATGGGTCATTCTAGAAGAAGTTTAAAAAACAGAAATGCAGAGAGATACATAGACAGTGGAAGCCTAGCTCACAGAGAGGAATAAGGATTACCAGGAGCAAGGATAGGGGCTATTTGTGTGATATTTGAGCTAAGAAGCTGAATGTGCTGATCATCCAGGATCTGGAGAGACATCTGTGACTGTTAAGAGATCAGCACCAGTGAAAACATCCCATTTGGAACTGAGACAATAGGAAAGTGTTTTAATCATAATTCTAAATCTCCTTGTTTATTAAAAACTAAACATTCTCTAAAGGTCTCCATATAACAATATAGAAGTTATTAGGTTAAAACATACAATTAATTGACTAACACCCAGAATAAATACTCACCATGTGAGTTATTATTTAGCGTTCTCCCTCTTAGCCTTGATAGTCTTTGAATATAAAATGCATCACTCTTGAGAAGTCGCAGGAATAATTTGGAATTACTGGAGCCAAGCAGACTGTTTGTTTAGGCAATAGAGAAGAAATGTGAAAGAAAATCAGCAAGTCAAATCATGACAAAATCCAACAACCCCTAACAATTGTTGCATGGGACCACTATCTATCTGTTTCTATGTATGAGTGTTTTGTCTGCATGTATGTCTGTGCATTTCATCTGTGCAGTGACACAAGGATGCCAAAAGAGGGCATCATCAATCCTCTAGAACTGTCAGCTGCCATGTGGGTGCTGGGAACTGAACCCAGGCTAGGTCCTCTGGAAGGGCAGCCAGTATTGTTAACCACTAAGCCATCTTTCCAGCCCCAGCATTATACATTTTTATGCATGTAAAGATAAACATCATGAAAGTTCCAGAACTATGACTTAGTCCAAAACATGTTTTTTACCTGATTTTCAAAAGCCACTATTAGATAACTATTAGAAAGTTTATAATTTAGGATCTAAGGAATTCAAAAAACTTGAAAGCATCCCGTAATACTTTCACTGACCTAGTAAGGGTATTTTTACCTATAAATATTGATCAAACTCCCAGAGGACACTGTAATCAGCCAAGTTTATTGTCCTTACTCACCATGACTTGGATGATCATCATTTTTTCCTGTCTTTTGTGTTCAAATCCAGTGTCTCTTGTTAAAGTAGGAAGATAAATTTAGAAAATGAGTAAAGGAATTGGTTTCCAGGGCCAAATAACTGAGGGAGTACAAAAACCATATCCCCCCCTCCACACACACACACATACATACACACTGGGTTGTACTTCCAAACTAAGTGTGTGCAGTTTCACCAGGAGATACTTCCAGTGAAAAACTCTGGTTCTAACATCACAGCAGGTATTGTCCAAAAGATCCCTTTCCTTTCGTAGACGGATTTCATGTCAATGAGTACTAGGGCCCAGTTTTCAAGGGTAAAGTACAGTGATCTAGAAAGTACACATGCAGAAGTATGAAAAAATAACACTAGATTTTATTTGAATCCAACAAACTTGATTTGTTTACTGTTTGAGTATTTGGGAATCACTGTCAGGGATGCAAGAATAACAGGAAAAGAAAAGAAAGACACAGATCTAGAGTAAATGAGATTACAGCTTTAAAATAGATGTTCATACAATCCACAGTTACAAAATAGTTCAGTAATTATGAAAACATACAAACTGCATTGTCAGTCACCAGCTTTTTGAGTTTAGAAGCCTACCCTGAGCTCAAATTTACAAGTATTCTGCTAAATTAAGAAATTTAGTGATAGCTAGGTTTCCCCTAGGATATTTTTTCAACATACAAAGCAAAAGTCATAAACTGATTGTATCAACCATTCAGTGAATTGAACCAAGAGGTGAAGAAAGCTGTGTATATCTATTTAAAAACTCACCTTCTGTATTTCATGTGGGCAGAATACACTTGAGAGAAAATCCCAGGCATTTACCCCGTGTGCACCACAGCAGTGCACCCACACAGAGCTCTCATCCCTGCATCCATGAGTTATGGTTAGTTTTCATTGGCTCATGTCCATTCTCAAGGCTGAAAGTTAGTGGTGTGAGCAGCGCCAGGCTAAAAGTGGACTGGAAAGAATTTGCTAGAGTATACAAGTCTAATTATCTTCTGGAGTGAGGAGCTGGGCTGTTTTATCATCCCAATTGCACCTCTTCATGGGCTGCTCCTGAAGCCCTTTGGAAGACACTTGTCCTTTTTCTTCACTGGACAGAGCTCAGTGGCCAAGCCCAGGGCGTTAGTTGCTTTCCTAATCAAATAATGTTTAGACTTTAGATGTCCCCAAAGGCCCCCCTGCTGAAGGCATTGCCCTGGGTCACTATTGGAAGGCACTGGAACCTCCAGGAGGTGGGGCCTGTTGGAAGGAAGTTAGGGCCTTCTTTGGAGGATGCTCATCAAGGAAACATTGCAGCACGAATCTTAAAAGGTCTTATTAATAAAAACAAACCTGGAGCCAGGTATTGGGGTGAAAGATCAGAGAAACAGAACAAGCCACAGCTAATCTCACCTTGCCAACTTCTCAGCTAATGTGTTTCCTCAAACTGGAAGCCTCTGAGTCCTCATCAGAATGGATCTCAGCTGAACTGCTGCAAAAAGCCTAAAAGCTTAAAAAGGCTCTAGTTCCTGGTCCTCACCCTTATATACCTTTCTGCTATCACTTCTTGGGATTAAAGGCATGTGTCACCATGCCTGGCTGTTTCTAGTGTGGTTTTGAACTCACAGAGATCCAGATGGATCTCTGCCTCCTGAATGCTAGGATTAAAGGCATGTGATACCATTGCCTGACTTCCATGTTTAATATAGTAGCTGTTCTGTTCTCTGACCCCCAGACAAGTTTATTGGGGTGCACAATATATCAACCACAAAACATGACTTTTCCCTCCTTTTCCACCTCCCCTTTTCATTTCCCAGCTGCCATGAGGCAGCACCACACACCACTCCCCACCATGATGGACTGACTTGTCACAGGATAAAAATCAGTAAACTATGTGGCCATCCCACCAGTGACTGATACCTCCAAAGCTGTTAGCGAAAACAAACTTTTGTTCTTTGAGCTGACTGTCTCTGGAATTCTATAACACTGACAGAAAACCAACAAACCAACCGGAACACTGAGAGATATTTTACAATTTATTAAAATTTAAAGACTTTCTTTAAAGCTGAGAGTCTATTTCCATAGAATAAAAGTTATAATATAATGATAGTATTCAGTGCTATCAAGTGGCAGACTAATACTAAAATAGTGTCGTGATGGGGCTAGAAAGATGGCTCAGTGGTTAAGAGCACCGTTGCTCTTTCATGGGTCCTGGGTTCCAGTCCCAGTATCCACATGGTGGTTCACAACCATCCTTAACTTCAGTTCCAGGGGCTGGGGTGCCATCTAGCGACTTCTTCAGACACCAGGCACACACATACACATACAGACGTGAAATATGCATACACATAAAATAAATCCTTTTTAAGAATCACATAGGAACCTTTGGGTCAGTGACAGGTAGGGTGGGTCCTGGGGGAATCCTAGAGATAGGATGTGGTGCAGGCAGGGATTGCCGGACTAGGCCAGGATGCTGGATGTGGGATCCAGGCTAGATCTGGAAGGGCCAAGGAGGGTGTGTACAGGAGAGTCTGGCAGATTCTCCAGACTAGAGCCTAGAGAAGGCTAGAGAAGCCAGATGTGGGAGATCTGGCTGGGTGGAGGGGCTGTATCTCTCTTTTTTTTTTTTTTTTTTTTTTTTGAGTAGTTGTGCTCTATCTTTTGGTGAGATTAGAGTACTGAAGTCACTTTGTGTTGGGCTTAGTCTATGTATTAATAAGAAAAAAATCCCATAATGACCCCCAGTTGATCACTCTCTTCCCTTGATTCTCGTGTTCCTAATTAACTCATGGAACACAGTACAATTTGAAGGTATGTAAATTCTAATCAGGGAGGTGGACTGCATTCAGTCTAGAGGGAGAATCATCCTCATCACAGTTACTGGAGTAGTTCTTCTGAAAGATCTGTCTGCTTCGGTCCTTGTGACATATAGACTGAAACTGAATGGGCTGGAAATGTATGATGCCATTCATGTGTGACATGTTGGATTACGGCCTAAAGATGGGCTTCTTAAACCGTGGTCCTCGGAAGTGGGTGGAAATGTGTTCCTGATGGCATTTCTCAGCCCCCACAGGGCTGTATGTTAACATGCCCTCCTGGAAGACTAAGCATGCTAAGGTGCAGTACAATTGCTTCCTGAGGTACGTTGTACTAGATTAATTAACAATGATGGAATGAAATACTTGAAAGCTTATGGGGAAAATTGGAAGAGAAAAGGAAAATAAATGGGTTTAGAAGAGAGGGAGGAGGGATTATATGAGCAAGGGGGGTCAAGGTCATGATGGGAAAATCTATGGAGACAACTGAACCAAGCTTGAGGGAACTCAGGAACTCTAGACCGACAGCTGTGGAGCCTCCATGGGACTGGAGTAGGCCCTCTGCATGTGGGAGACAGTTGTGTAGCTTGGTCTGTTTGAGGGGCCCTTGGCAGTGGGATCAGGATCTATCCCTAGGGCATGAGCTGGCTTTTTTGGAGCCCATTCCCTATGGTGGGATGCCTTGCTCAGCCTTGATGCAGGGGGTTGGGGGGTGGGAGGCTTGGTCCTGCCTCAACTGAATGTACCAGGTTTTTGGACTCCCCATGGGAGGCCTTACGCTTTTGGAGGAGTGGATGGGGGGGAAGCAAGGGAGAACGGGAAGAGGGATGGGAGGGGAAACTGTGGTTGGTATGTAAAATGAAAATTTTTTAAAATAAATTTTAAAAAAGAAGAAAAAAGAAGGGAGAAGAAAGAAAATGCCTGATTTTCATGATTAATCTCCTCCACTTACTTTAACAAAACTTTCCATAAAATTTGTCAAAATTTTATTAGGAATGGCTTTAAGAGTTTGTGTAATTGGCTGGGTGGTGATGGCGCACACCCTTAGTCCCAGCACTTGGGAGGCAGAGGCAGGTGGAGCTCTGAGTTTGGGGCTAGCCTGATCTACAGAGTCAGTTCCAGAATAGCCATGGCTACACAGAGAAACCCCATCTCAAAAAACAAAACAAATTACGTAATTGGACTTTTTAATGTATAGAAGCTCATAAAGGGGGATAAAGAGATGGTTCAGTGGGTTCAGATGGTTCAAGTGTTTGCACAAAATCTGAATATGAATCCCCAGCATCCAGGTGAGAACCAGGCATTGTAGCAGTTGTTTGTAAACAAAATGCTGTGAGGATGAGATAGGCACATCCCATGGGCTCACTGGCAGGCCAATATGGGCAAAGTGATGAGCTTTGGGTCCAGTGAGAGGCCTTATCTCAAAAAAAAAAAAAAAAAAAAGGAAGATGAAGAGCAATAGATGGAGGCATCCAGTGGCCACCCTGACCCCACACGGAGGAGTGCACCCATAAACAACCCCACTTCTTTTGCATTTTCTGCTTTTATACTACACATACACAAATTGACAGACTAATTAATTGCTTAAGAAAGAGATTGGTAACGGGGTGGGTTCCAGGGACAGGTTGGCATAGGGAAATGTGAAGCGAAGTGGTAGAAACAGGACCAGGGAAGGTCTCTCTGGTCTCCGGATTGCATGGAATCTCCCCGCAGATGTGCTCTCAAGGACCCTGGACACCGCCCAAGTCTATGGTGAACACTTTGCCTCCTATCCTTCCATCCCAGTGCCTCTGCTCAGAGGCACCATCTGTCCTACGCACAGACACACAGACCTGCCCGCCTCAGAAGGCACCTTCCTTCACTGGACATTTCATCAGCTTTACTCCTTGCTCTCCAGTCTCGATATAAAATCCTGAGTTTTTGTTGTTGTTGTTTTGTTTTGTTTTGCCTGCTCACAGGATCAAATCTGCCGTTCTTCCTGGAAGTGGGTTTCCTGTTATCTTTAACAAATGTTTGCAGGGAAAATATCTCCTCAAATACAGCTGTTTGAAGAGCTGTGTCAGGCATTTGGAATTTAACCTTCCACTTAGATGAGAATTTCACTTACGTGTACGTGGTCAGTCTTCTCTTCCACGCCAGATGCTTGGTGCTATGGATCTTTCTGTTCCCGGGGACTTACAACAGTGTCTGACCCCGCGGTAGAGACTCAGTGTCTCATCAATCGATGAATGACATAATCAACAGGTAATAAGACTAATCTTTTCAGGGTCACCGCTTCTCCTGGTTTACTCCTGTACTAAGTGTGCCCTCTTGCTCTTCGGATCCACTGTCTTCTCTCTCCACTTCTCTGCACTCGGGCTTGCCCAGTGGGGAGCTTTATGGAAACCAGAAGGGGACAGAGTGGGGTAAAAGTGTCCTCCTGTTTGCTCTTCCCCTGCATCGTGAGGAAGGGAGCAGTTTTCCTTCCCCCACCCTAGCATCCTAGCTTTGTCTCTCTTTCCGTCCTTGAGAGAAAATATACTTGTTACTTTTCTTATTGCTGTGGCCAAATATCCGACAAGAAACAACTTAAGGGCGGTTATTTAGGCTCACGGGTCAAGGACATGAAATCCATAACGGTGGAAAAGGAACCGCAGCAACAGCATGATGAAATTGGTCACTTCCAAGGTCTGGAAGCCGACAACAGATAGGAAGTGGGGTGGGGCTAGATGGTCTTAAGGCCCGCCCCCACTCCGCTGGCCCGTTTCATGCAGTAAGGCTCCAATCCTAAGGTTCTACAACCTTCCAAAACAATACCACCGGTTGGGGGCAAGTGTCCAAACAAGAGCCTGTGGGGGGTGTTGCCTACTAAAACCGTAACAGACGTGAACCAAATGGTTTGCTCTAAGGGATGGGGATGCAGCTCAGTGGTC
>CABHPH010134455.1:780-27940 GCA_902168325.1 Peromyscus nudipes | reverse complement strand
AATGTTCACCATCAGGGTAAATAGCAGCAAGGATGACACCTGACACTGTCTAGTGGCTTGTCACCACCCATCCCTTGGGTGGAATGGCTTCCAATTGGTTTCTGCAAGTTCAACTTATGTTGGGCAATAGCTTAAGAGAAAATCTCCAGAGGAGGAGAGGAGAGTGGTTACCTTTGTCAAATGAGGCAAAAGAGGATAGATTTTAGTATGTGACACCTGGCTCTAGAAACTTCCAACTGGGAAGTTGTGATAACATCACGGAGGAGTTTTCAGTACAGCTAAGAGTATAGAGACCAAATTCACAAGGATATATGAGGAATGACTACTGTGGTCAAGTGTTAAGCTTCATACAGTGAATGACAGATCTCTTATTATAGTGACGACCTTAGTATTTTAGAATACTAAACTAACACTTTTCTATTTTAGAATGTTGCCCAAACTAGCACTCATTAGTAGTGCCTGGTGGATGAGTTTAATAATGTATCCAAGTATTCAGAAGAGAGGCAGGTAGACTCTATTCCACAGGAGAAGAAAATGAAATAGAGATTGCTTTTGAGTCCCCTGAGACTATGTCCAGGACAAGATGTAGAAACAATGGGCCTGACAGGTACAACTCATTTCTATCTAGTGTTCCATAATTCTGTGTTGAGAGTCACTGCTTTGAAAACAGAGTATTAGTCACTTTCAGAGTATCTAGTATCTTCACACACATGAAGTGTTCTGGTTGACTGCCAGTCTAAGTGGAGAGGAGAATGAAAGGACTATTTTTGGTTCCCTTACTAACAACACTAGAGTCCAAGTAAGCATTTTCTTGAATTATGCAAATTACTCAAGAGAATTACTGAACCTAGTAGGATTATGGGAACCTCTAAACATAGAGTCAGTTCATCAGAAGTGCAAGTCGCCTAGGAAGCATTAAAGTATGGCTGATGCGTTTAGTTAGGGCATTTTGTCTGTAACTGGCAAGTGATTTTGATTGTGCCCCACCCCCCAGATATATATGGGAGAAAAGACATATCTTTGGAGCCCAGAAGGTTAGCCATACTTTATAATGTCATTCTATATTTTAACTCATATGTATTCAATTAGGATAATACAGAATACTTTACACCAAATAATTACAAGATATTAAAATGCCTATTTCTAGCAAGGTAAAGAACATCAGCATATGTTAAAGTAATCAGAAGATAAATATATTTACCTCATCCCTCAGAGTGAGAGGCCTCTAGCATGTATAATGTCTGTGTCAATTGGCCTATTTGTACAAAATAAAAATTGAAAGTAATGGAAGGAAAGACAAGGTGGCAGGCATTAAAGTCAATCTTTGAGTTGCCCATCAAGACTTTCCATGGAGAGGGCTGAAGAAATGGCACGGAAGTTAAAAGTATTTGATGGTCCCAGCATCTAAGGCAGGTGGCTCACAACTGCTTATAACTTTATCTCCATGGCATCCAACACCATCTTCTGGCCTCTGAGGACATGTTGATTCACATGCCATACCCATACCCATACACCACCACCACCACCCCATACATATGAAGAGATCTTTATTTTAGAGACTTTTCAAGGGAAAAGGCTTTGAAAATAAAGCAGTAAGTAGTAAGCTAATGAGTTTAGAGATGAAGTTAAGTCACTTAATAGTCTGTGTGTGGGGGGATCTAGAGACTCATTGCTTTCCCTTCTCCAGCTGTTTGGTGATTAAAGCAATTTACCTACTTTGAGAGGTTTAGGAAAGAATGGTTAATTTCCTAAAGTAAGTTAAAAGTGAGAACTCCTCTGATTACTTTCAGCAAGTCTGTTCTGTGAATTTTTTAGATTAGGCATTCATGTAAATCCATACTACAGAACAAAACATTTCCCCATAGCTAACATGGAGATCAAGAATACATACTTGGCAAGGTACAAACTGATGCAAGGGGTGTTAGGTGTCGGTTACCAGACCCATGGCATTGAAAAAAATAAACCCTCCTGATATCCGGAGGAAGTTCCACTTAGTAACACTTACTCATCAAACATTAATGAATGCCTCCTGTTTACTAAGGACTCCACTGGGCTGACGAAGTATCCTTGATAAAATAAAAATCTTGCAATTTTTTGACACTTACATTCTAAGACTGTGCTAAGTGAATTGAATTGATTCATTTTCTCCAAAATTATAATTATTGGCTATTTTTTATTATTCCCCCTTTTTAAATTAGGAAATGGAAGCTCAGAATGTTCAATTATTTTGTTCCAAATTATATCACTTAGAGGTAGAAGAACCAAAATATAAACTCTACAGCCTATGACTATAGTTATATTATATACAAATACTATGTAATTTAGCTGCTTCTGTCAATTGCATTTGGGGCCAAAAGGAGATGTACTTAGGAATGAGAGTTAGGAGTATCTCACATAGAACAAAGAAACATGTGCTCACCCCTGTTACATTGCTGCATATCTTTCTGGTTTTGATCAATTAAAGTACAGTAGTGCATTCACTGAGTCCATTTACTGTTGTTTGCGTGCATATGTATTTAGAGCTGACCACATGACATTGAATAATCTCTTAGGAGCTTACTCCTGGAAAAGACTGATTCTCTATCTCTCAGCAGTCATTAATTACCTATATCTCTTAATTTAGTCGTGGGACTAAGTAAGATTTCCCCACCCATGTAGGTTTGTCAACTTGTATAGTCATTATAAAGGTCAAGTTTATTTAAGGTACCATGTCATTTATATTTTATGGGTGCAGTTTTCCTAATATATACATATATATATGAATTATCATATATATGTATATATATATTCATATATGTGAATAATACTACCTTGCAGTAGACGCTCTGATGTCCTGGCTTTTACAATCTATTTGTTTCTGCTTGTGATGTTTCCTGAAACTTAGGTGTACTACAGATATATCAATCTGGATTGGCACAATGTGGTTAGTTTGTTAGTCTGCATTTTTACCAGTTGTGGATTTCTGTGATAGGATATATATTCCTGCTACTTGATATTAAGTGTGTATTTTTTTGGTTGGTTGTCTCTTTACTAGACTGTTAGCTATTTGAAAGCAAAAAAAATTG
The DNA here is from genome assembly GCA_902168325.1 of Peromyscus nudipes. Classification (NCBI taxonomy): domain Eukaryota; kingdom Metazoa; phylum Chordata; class Mammalia; order Rodentia; family Cricetidae; genus Peromyscus; species Peromyscus nudipes. Next base: position 24,875 of record CABHPH010134455.1, on the reverse strand, counting down.
TATTCTTTGCTGCTGCATTCTTAGCATCCTACTGTTAGTACCTTATTACCTAGATATCAATTAATACAACTTCACTCTAAGTCTTTCAATACTTCCATAATACCCATTCAAACTCAGTTTGAAAATAAATAATTAAATAAATAACAATTAAAGAATTAATAAAAAGTGAAAAAGTGTTGATTTGAATCATCCAATTAGTGTGTATCCAGAAAAAAATATACATATGACTTCATCCTGTGAACAGACTTTATGATTGGGCTGATATTGTGCTTACTGGTTAGCTTGTCTTGCTCATAGAATCCCTCCTCTCTCTCATTGATTAGACTCCTGGAGCTCCGCCTGGGACCAGGCCATGGATCTCTGAATCTGTTTCCATCAGTCACTGGATGAGGGTTCTATGATGACAGTTAGGGTATTTAGCCATCTGATCACCAGAGTAGGTCAGCTCAGGCACCCTCTCGCCTATTGCCAGTAGCCTATCGTGGAATAATCCTTGTGGATTCCTGGGAACCTCCCTAGAACTCTGCTTCTCCCTATTTCCATGGTGCCTTCATTTATCATGGTATCTCTTTCCTTTCTCTCCCATGCTGTTCCTGTTCCAGCTTGAACCTCCCACTGCCCTAAGCTCTCATCACCCATTCAGAACCTGTAAACAACCTAGATGCCCATCAACTGAAGAATGGATAAATAAAATGAGGTACATATACACAATGGAGTACTACTCAGCAGAGAAGAACAATGACGTCATGAGGTTTGCAGGCAAATGGATGGAACTAGAAAATATCATCTTGAGTGAGGTAACCCAGACTCAGAAGGTCAAACATGGTATGTACTCACTTATAAGTGGATACTAGATGTAAAGCAAAGGATAACCAGACTGCAACCCACAGCTCCAGGGAGGGTAGCTAGTAAGGAGGACCCTAGGAAGGATGCATGGATCAGCCAGCGATGGAGAAATGGATGGGGATTCTTGTACCTGTAGCTTCTGCCATGTCTTACAAATGTTAAGATTTGTGATGAAGAAACCATTTTCTGAGCCCTGTAGACTACTTCAGGATCCCAAGTGACTCATCTCATTGAAGACTCACATTCAATTATTATTAAAACTGAAAACAGCAACAAAAAACAAAGCAGAAGCCCAAATTGGGAAAGCTCACTGACAACCAGCATTTGATCATTTAATGTAGATTGTCTCATTAAATGTTCCAATAAATCATTTTATAGATAAGAAAACTGAGGAACAGAAGATTAATTGCCTGACATCACAGAATTAATAAGTAATGGGTCCAAGATTAAACTAAGAAGGTGTAACTAAAACTTCTGCTATGAATTTTATAGGTGGAACATTGGCTATGACACCCATCAGATCAAATAATCCACTATGTCTATTGGGAAGTTTTGTCCTAAAGGTAACCCAGGAGTCATATGTGAAGTAAATTCCTAGGCTTGTGGCTTGATTCTGATTTCATATTCCATCCAATCTCTTTACCTTTCAGCTTAAATGAAATCTACAGGATAAACACTCAACACACCCTCTACTTTACTCATAAAATATTGAGGTCAAAGTAATCAGCAAAGTGATACCATGTGACCTACAACAATTTTACAATGACAACAGGTGTCAGAAAAGGCTTTTCTACACTATGGTAAAGCAACAACTTCATAGGAAGTTCAAAGTGTCAGAAATCATCTTCATATCATTGAGAGCTTTAAAATTATTCTGAGTTTTTAAACTTCTTCTATTCCATCCTGTCAAAAACACTCATCCCTAACATTAAATGTCTGGCCTTAATTAAGTTATTTATATAGGTTTTAAACTGAATGCATTTGTTGAAAAAGGTGGAGCGTATCAAAAACAAATTGTGAGCTTTTGGTATTCAGTGCAGCCTCTCTCTTCCTGTACATAAATGATTTAATGAGATAATAGCACTTGGAAAAGGCACACAAATTCAAAAGGGAGCAGATGCTGCCAAAAAGGTCATTTCATGATGCCTGCAGCAAAGGGGAGTGTTCAGAATGGACTAGCATAAACACATGGGAAAATTCTGAATAATGGCACTTGCAGTAACAAGTCATTTTATGTGACATGTTGAACTAAAATCACAAATACCTTATAATGAATAGTGGAAATGCTGTCTTATGCTTCTGGTATCTTCTGTAATGATTCACATCATCTGAGAAACATGAAGAATTTTTAAATCTCAATAATAGGTCTTCATATTAACAGTTAAGCACTTAAAATTACTCTATCCTAAGTTTTTGAGGCACACCATTGCTAGGCCTAAAAATCATCAACTATTAATGTGTAAAATTTTTCTGCTCCTATTTCAACATTTTTATGTATATTAAATTTTACACAATTCAAATTTCAGGGAATTTTCTAAATTAGGAAACATGCACAATGATTACTTTGAGGCCAGCAGATCACTACAGATGCACTGCATGTCTTGAATGCCTTGGAGCTATAGATCACTACAGATACACTCATTATGTTGTTCCTTTAAAGTCAAAGGTTCAATATTTAGCCAGCATTTCTCATCTATTCCATTTCTGAGCCTTCACAGAATTTTTTAAGCAATTGTTTGAAAAGGCTGTGGTGTAGGATCGGATCCCCTAGTAGCTTAAGACATCGTTTTAAGAACCTAAGTTCAACTTCTTCAGTATATCAAAGTCTCATTGCTAACACTGCCTTCCTTAATAGCCCACAGAGACAGAAGATCATTTTCTAATTCCCAGAGTTTGTGATCTCTTTAATTTGATTACTTATCATTGGCTTCTCTGAGTTTTTTTTGGAGAAAATCAAAATGGAAGAAATAAGGGTTTTCTGCCTGTAAGTTGATTAAATCATATCCTTTCTCCTTGGCCTTTGAAGAGAAAATACCAACTCTCCATGGCACACCAATGAAAATGTTTTGTATTTGTACAATATGAGAACTTACTCAATATTAAAGAATTAGGAGTTATCAGCGATGAGTATATTGGTCAAAGCCTTTAGTATGGGAGAACTGGAGGCCTCTAATGGCACCGTTGTTGGGAATGCTCTTGTATTTTGAATGAATTCAGTCTTCTAGAATTGTATCCACATTCATACATCCACTCCATTGCATGATTCTCAATGTCCATCATGCATGCCTAGACTCCATTCATAGCTTCCTAGTAGGTGACTATTTCCAGAGAGCTCCATCCTCAAGTCATACTCTTCAACTCATTCTCCTCAGTAGCTGCTCGCCATCCATGAAAATAGACCAAAACTACAGAAAAACACACACTTAAATCATCACTCTGAAATTCCATTTATCACATTCCTTTTGGAGAAAATCAACAGTCCCTACAATCTGGCTTTAATTCAACAGAGCAAAGTCATAAAACTCCATGGAAAACACTCATTTCTCAAATGCCAGCTCATATGGTACTGGTATCTTTCTAACAAAAAGTCAAGGGCTTCAAAGATGTAGCTAAGACTAACCTTTTGAAGACAGCCCATAATGATTCTCTCCTTCTTGGACATGTCACCCAATAGCAATAATCACTACCTTCAACTTTAATATTTTTGTGCATGACTTCCAAAAAGTTACTATACATATATGTACATGCATACATACATATACATGAGGAGAGAGAGAGAGACAGAGAGAGACAGAGAGAGAGAGAGAGACTGTTTTTCCAGGTGCTTCACTGATCTCAGTCAGCGTTCTGTTTGAATGAACACAATGAGATGAGAGAGAATATCTCTTCACTGTGCATCTGGAAAATTAAGGCAAAGAAACTAGAGATAGAAAACAATCCATTACAGATCCCCTGCAGCCAATGCAAGAAAACTGCATAATACTGTAAGTCTATACTTTTATACCTTCTTCATTGATTTTATGACTTGATGTTTTATTTATAATATTTATTTATCTTATTTTCTCTCTCATAGATTTTATGCTAGCCATGGTACAATTGGATTTTGTGAAGAACTGCTTGCATACCAGTTGAAATAAAATCACTCCACCAAATGAAATTGGAATTTCCCCAAAGATGGGCTTCTTACCAAAAACATTATAAAGCTGAGGGGGTAAACCAAGAGTGATGGAAAGTATACAAACAATTTCCATAGCTGGAATTTGCCTTTGGTTGTGAAAAAAATAGCCTTTGTCTCCTGAGCTAGCTAAACTGGTAACTAAAGGGGCTTGACTTTTAAAAGGATAGCTGTGTGCAGGCACTGAACCATACTTGCTTGGGATGTCACTTTTAGGAAACTAGTGAGTATAAGCCATCTATAATGTCAATTAAATAATTTTTGCAAACCTGTGTCTTGTGCTCTACCTGTCACCATAAAAAACAGTCTCCAGTGCCTAACATCTTGGAATCCAAAAGATGGGTGTGCTGGTGGGTGATGGAGGTGCTGTTACCTGAGCCAGGAGCTTTGACTGTTGCTACTGGCTCTGCTGGTGCAGCTATGCTGTCAGCAAGTGTATGGACTACAATGTGGCCTTGTGTAGATTTTATAGGCACAAAGAATGAACAATAAAAATTGCCCAATAGGAACTGACTGACTTTGTCAATGGAGAAATTCTAGCTAAGAGTTTTCTGAGGTGACTCTTAGGCTACTGATGGCCCCTGTGACCATTTCATATCCGAGGTAGTCATCAGTGGTAGGAGAGTTATTCTAGGCAGTACTTAATTTATTATTAATATATTGATGTGCCATTTCTTTTTGTATTAACTCTCTCTCTCTCTCTCTTTGTGAACATTTATTCATGCACACATTCACAAGAGCATACCAGGGCACATGTGTAGAGGTTAATTTGAGGAAGTTGTTTTTCTGTTTCTACCAGATTGGACCAGGTTATCAAACTGAAGTCATCAGGGTTGGCAGCAAATGCCTTAGCATGCTGAACCATGTCACCAGCCATAATGTACCATTGCTTTCATATTATAATTCTATTTAATTGTCAAATTCTTAAGATCATAGAATATTTTAATACCTTTCTGCAGGTGCTATGACTTGAATATTCTCTTAGCATCCAATTTAAGGTATACTTGAGCCAATTGCCGAGGTAAAGAATTTCACATATTTTCCTAAATTTGCCAAACATTTAACATCTTCCCTTTCAGCACACATCCCCATCAATGGAGCAGCAAAGACTGTGTCCTACCTAGTAGTGGAGAAAGTGTGCTGAAACCTGGGACATTAGCAAAGAAAATTCTTTTTAGTGCTCATCCAAAGGCTCACTGCTAAATATTCTATATTCAAGATCCCAATTTGCCTGGTAAGTAGGGGCTGTTTCTCTTTAGAAAAAGTAAAGACCATAAATGTTACTATTTCACTCAAGGATACAGTTATAAATAGGGGAAGATACAGAGTTGTGTAGCTATAAAACTACTTTATTTATTCCACTGTTCCACTGAGTAAACAATGCTTGCTTTTACATGCATTAGGCATGGCTAAACAACAGATAGTGTCCTTTCAGCTCAGTGTTAGTGCAACCATTTTGCACTTACGGAATCACTTTACTATCACTATCTTCAAACATCTATGCAAGGTTTCGTTTGTACGCTATAGACAAAAATTACTTTTATAGACCCAACACTACAGATTGTTATCTTCTAAAGGACCACTACTCTGGGAATTTTAGGATGAGTGAGATCCCTTCCCTTTCATGTTCAAAGTCAGGTATTTAGAAAACAGAGTGTTTGGACATATGGCAGTACTTCCAATGTTCTGTTCCATGAACAAAGTTATGAGGGAATAAAGATAAAACTCTGGCTTTCTATTTCTTCAGTGGATTTTATCAGGTTCCAGATCTTAAAGCCTTCTTCTAGTCACACATCTCCTCTCGGAAAGCCACATCTTGTAATTTAGGAAGCTAAACAGACCCACCAACTAGGGATCAAGTATTCAAACATATGAGCCTAATGGAGCCATCTTCATTAAAACTACCATACTTACCAATCACGCATTTGAGGGTTATTTTTAATTAAGTTATAATGTGTAATTTTTTCTCTCCTCCCTCTGTTCTAGCTTTCCCATGCTCACCTTACCTCTCATTCCTCTCAAATTCACAGTTTCCTCTTTAATCATTTTTGTTACATATACATATAAATGAAAAAACCATGTAAGTATGACCCCCCTGAGTCTGTTCCTAAACCTAAGAAAAACCTTCCATTTTTAAAAATTCATTTTGACCTCCTCCATTGTCTTTCTTGTGTAACATTCGTAAACTCACTCAGGACCTGTGTCTGTCTCACATCCTTAGGACTGTAGGCAGGAATCTCCATTACAATATTTACAAAAATTGAAATCATGGACATCACCAGACATTAGGAGTAACGACTTCTCCATCTGACCTCAGCCAAGACCACCAAGTGAGCTGAAATGAGGCTGATGTCCCATACTGAGTGCTTCAGTCTTGATTTCTCTTCCTATTCTCCATTAAGGAAGGTCAAAAATGAGAAGATCCTTTTATTTCTTTCAGCTCATGGATGAATGCTAAAGTCTCTTTTTTTTTTTTTTTTTTGGATACAGGGTTTCTCTGTGTAGTTTTGGTGCCTGTCCCGGATCTGGCTCTGTAGACTAGGCTGACCTTGAACTCACAGAGATCAGCCTGGCTCTGCCTCTCTGCCTCCTGAGTGCTGGGATTGAAGGCATGTGCCACCACTGCCCTGCTAAATGCTAAAGTCTTACTTAAAGCTCGATGATTTTAGAGACTCCAGTAGGAAAGGGAATGAACACAAAGAAATAGCAGCTAAGCTACCACCGCCTCCAACCTCAAATCAACAATATCTGCACTAGGCCAATATGGCTAAGCATGTGAAACATTTTACCGGTAGTATTTTCCTTCCTTTGTAGATCCCCTGTTTTTGCCATCTAGAAACCCTGTATTCTGTGTATTCTTCCAAGTTAGCAAAGTTCCTGACTACTAGTGTATCTTCAAGCTTGACTAACCTGAGATTAGATTAATAGATAGGTATTCTTCCCCCCCCCCTCTTTGCCTCCCCATCCTCTCTCCTCCCATGAAAGCCTAGATCTGGAAAGGCAGTACTTTTAAGAGTTGATAGAGTATTAAGATAACTGGTCATTGTTGGTATAGACTTGAAAAGGAGAGTGAGGACATTGAATGCTTCCTGTTTGTTGATTTTTCTCCCTGACTTCTGAGGAGCTTAGCTTTGGTCTCCTATGCACTCTTCATGGCACCCTGCCTAACTACAGGCCCTATGCTCTAAAACTGTGAACTGGAATAAATCCTATACTTCCGTAAAATGATTATCCAAGGCATTTTGTTAGAGTAATGAAAAACTGCCTATCACATTTATATACATACTCAATTGCACTGAGTAAATGTCATGTGGATGCTGTGAACCAAACCCAGGCTGTCTGCAAGAGTAATGAGTGCTCTTAACCACTGGGCCAACTGAAATCCATCCATTTGAAATAGATTCTAATTGATTTATAGTTAATATTTCCTATTTAAAGTATGTATCAGAAAAATACATAATAGAAATATATAAGTATACATATAAATTAATTATATATGTAATATAAATGTATTGTTTATACATGAATAACTTCCATGTTCAATACTCAAAATATCAGTTTTTAAAGATTTATTCATATCTTCAATATCATCCTCCCCATCTTTATTACAAGACTTTTTTTTCTGAAGCCACTGTAGTTCATAATGTAAAGTCATGATACTGACTCAGTCTGAGTAAATTAACTCTGAAAATTCTTCCCGAAACCAAAACAAAGACTCCTCAATATTATAAGTCATCAGTTTCAGTTTTTAACCCATAAATATACAACAGTGGCTTATGTAACTATTTGCTTTAGTCCCTGTGAAAATAAACTTGAAGACATGCTAAAAATAATAGTTTGAACTTATAATTGTGAGTTCATAATTTCATAACTTGATAATTCTTTGTTTCTTTTAAATAATTGCCACAAAGTATGCGGACAGAGTACAGACTAAGGTAGCTTTAGGTCATAGTGCATATACTATTGCAAACTATTTTGTTCCTATAAATTAATTAATTAAGATAGTTCATAAAGCTGCTCGGTAATGCTTATTATTATTCTTATTGTCTTAATAAAAACCTTGCCTGTTATCTTGGTATTAGGCAATGTGTATAACAGCACACACCCAAGACTTCTTGTCAATGACAGACAACACCTTCCGCCTTCATAGTTTCATAGTACAGGTTACCAAATAGACATTAGAAACAAAACATTAATACCATCACACTTGGGCATATTTCTGTTTAAACATGAAACCATACATACTTATGCTAATGAGACCTGGACTCTCCTTTCTGACTCAAAGCCATCTCAGGAAAGTTCAGTGTTTGCCATAATTTTGCTTTTAACCACATGCTTCATTAGTTGTATAACCATATATTGTTGTTCACATCTGACTCATAAACTTTTATATTTAAAGTATGATGACATTTCTATTTAATCTAAATAGGCCTTATGACTTCAGACAACTAAAACACATGTTCTGAGGACCAAGTAGTTCTCATGTATAACTGAAGTGTCTTGATTCATGTCTTAAAATGAAGTGAGTCTCTGTGATGGTCAATTTTCATTGTCAACTTAACTGGTTGAAATGCTTCATGGATTAGTAACCCAGACCTCTGGGTGCCACTATGAAGATAAAAAAAAAATAGTTCCTTAGGACAGGTTTAATGCATAGGTCAGTCTCGGAATGGATCCATAATTCAATGGCACTGCTAGGATGGGATGAAAGTTTAGAAGTGAGCCTCGGTAAGTGCAGTGGGTCATTAGGAGCATGTCTTTGTTGCTTATATTTTTCCCTGGGTGCCTTCATTCTGCTTGTTGTTCCCCATGAAGTAAAGAGACCTATCTTCCACGTACATCCTCAAGATGTTCTGTAGGCTCAGGAACACATGGGCAAGTGAACATGAACCAAACCCTGCCAAACCAGGAGACAAAATAAGGAACCCCTTCCTTTCAGTTATTGTTATGTATTTGGTCTTAGTAGTCCTAAAACATTCAGTTCAGCTCCTAATATGCCAGCCACTCAACTCCTTCTTAGGTTGAGGAAAGCACTTTCTTAAACGTGCAGAGTTTTGCTCAATTCCTAACACACTTAGAATAACTATACTTTCCAACTCTTCCAGGTTTGCCATGGTTGAGACTCTTACAGAAGAATCTAGCCTTTAGCACATGAACCATATGCACCTTCAGATAGCTATGAATGCAGCCCTACAAAAAAATCATAAACTTTCTTAAAAATCTTATGGCGGTTTTCTGAGTCAATCAACTGTGCAGTTAGTTCTCTAGTATGAACCACGTTTGACATTGTCAAAAAGCTGAACACTCCTGTCATATCTTCTAAACCTACCAAAATCAAAGCAGAGGAACAAATTAAAAATCTACTCTTCATTAAGTACCAATTTAATATAAAACTACTTATCCCCTTTATATATAGGGTGGAATATTATTGGTTGAGAAAGTAAGTGAATTTTGATACTTTGAATAGAAATATTTGTTTTATTTCAAACAAAGGAGAAAATATACATCATGGTATATGATATAGGTATCTAAATTAAATAAAATGATGACATATCAGCAGCCTATACAATTTTGAGCCTGGGCATATCAAAACTAAATTAATTGGTGCAAATTAGGCAGACGCAATTTTGACAGGGTTGATGTGAGACAAACTCTGAGTACCTTTGGTTCTTTCTCCATTAAAATGCCATCTCTGCTGTTCTAAAGAAACCCAGGCCCTCAGTGAGCTATTAAATCAGACATGGAGTACTACCTAAGGATATGAGATGCTTGTGACATCTTTGTCTTTCCAAGTAATAAGGGAATGATTTTAATTTCTAGGCTCATTAAAATATACTTAGTCATTTAAGATATTCTATTAGGTGATCTACAGCATATGACAGGCTGGAGGAATTTGTCTTGGGAAAATGCGAGGGACTCACTTTTCTTCTTGAGCTAATTTTAAAAATGCTGCCCTGGATAGTTCCTTATTCTCTATAGATTGTCTTCTAATTTCATTTTGTGGGTACAGAAATCCAGTAGAGCAATATATCAGTGTAGATACAAGAATTTAAAGAGATGTATTACAGAGAGACATGAGGCTTCAGTATCCAATTCAACTGACCACTCTATTTAAAACACACATAATTGCTCACACCTAGAATTCAAATGATCCCTGTCCTAACTGTTTCTCCTAGAAATCCCAGCATGCAGCAACTGGATTAGACTTGTTCATTTATCCACGGCAAACCAATCACAGCAGAAGATGCTTCACAGCCATGCTTTGTTTGCACTTGGCTCACATAATTATCTGCCGATGCAATTAGCTCTGACTTTAATACATAGGAATAAGATACCCACTTCTTACTACACTGACATTTTGCGAAGGTCTTGGAGTGGTTGCTGCAGAATTACGTAGAATGGTGGCATTTCCCAGAAGGCTTGTTTAAACTTGGACTTCTGTGCCTCGTCTATCACTCCAATAGCCAGTCCAAAAAGCTAGAGGAAGGCCCAGGGGATGATGACATGGGTAGTCTAGGGAACACTCTCAGGGACCACTGGCCCATGTTAAGCCATCTTTACTTTTTTCCTAGGCTAGTTGTAGACTTCTCTCTGCTTGGTTCCTTTGAACCAATGTTCTCCAGTGTACAACCGAAATGATTTGCTTGATTCCCAAGTCAAATGATATCATTCCTCCTTATAAACCACTCATTTTTGCCGTCTTCCTCAGAGAGCAACCTATGTCTCTTCAATGTGTAAATTACTTAAATATCAATTTCACCTGTTATCTATCTACTTGGAATTTTTCTCCAAATATCCTAAAAAATGCTTCATTAAATCTACATTCAGTCCCTCCTCCATCTGTCTCAGATTACTAGAGATTTCACCTGCAGTCACTTTGACATGGTATGTTCTCTCTTCATGTTCAAGAGATATCTTATATCACAGAATTTTATTCCCTTTTATGCCTGCAAAGACCTTTTTCTAATTAATAGTCTTGCTTACTTCTTGTCCAGTACCCTCCATAAAAATCTAAGTAATTGTAAGAGCCTAGAATTGGCCCAGGTTGTTCCTCACTTGATTCCAGGATGTGGAAATATAACTCAGAGTTGATATTTATATTTTATTAGATCAATCAGCCAGGAAGTAAGTGAATACAGGCATAAAGGAGTGAACAGTTATGCTTTAGCATAAAAAATGGTGCAAGATATCTACACATAAATAATATTCACAAAATATTAGGGCATTAGTTATGCTGTCATAGAGACTCAACACTGTAGCCCATTTTGTAAATGTTCTAGGATGGCAAGAGGCAGAAAAATTGCACAATCATCTTAAATATCACAAATACAAATGGATGCTTACAAGTCCACAATGAGTACTTGATACTTAAGACTTTCACCTCTTAGGCAATGACTGAAGTAAACTAAATAAAATCATTTTGGAAATATTTTATGCCAATTAAATGCAAGCTTTTGTCTAAGTATAAAGCATAGAAGAATAATTAACAGAAATTAATTCTCCATGTACAACCCGGTAGAAGAAAGAGAAATAGTGTTATATAATGCATATGCATATTATAATATGCATATAATAATCACAGTGTTGTAACCACAGATGTTAATATACACTACACACATACACACACACACATTTACAAGGTGAAGCTAAGGTAGATGCTACTGTCTCAGGAGAATATAGTTTACAAGGACACTGTGCTCAACAAAATAATTTACTTTAAACCTGTTCTATGTACTGTTCTAAAATACATCTAAGAGCTAACCTTAAGTAAGATCTGTTCTCATTTTTCTGAAGCTCCAAATTAACAGTCTGATTAGGAATTCTACTTTTTTGACTGATAACATGACAGATTATCAATGACTTCATGATGTTTAAGGACTTATTTTTATTTGTAATTATGTATATCTGTGTGTGCTTATGTGTGCACAAGTGTGTAGATACCTGTGGAGGCCAGAAGAGGGTATCAGATTCTTTTGAGAAGTAGTGGTAGGCAGTTGTATTGGGAGCCAATCTTGGGTTCTCTGCAAGAGTAGTAAGCACTCTTAACTGCTGAGGCATATTTCTAGGCCCTAATTTTGTGATTTGAATATTAAAAAGACAAGTCAAGATATAGGATAATAAATTTGTGGAATTATGATATCAAAAAATATTTTGTGGAGTGAAAAATACTTGTGTCAGAAGTACTGAGTAACTCACTGAGATTGGTACCTCACAAAATCCCCACTGACCTCAAAAATACTAAAGCAACTGGGGATCACATTATTTGGAGGACTTTTGTATGTGTGCATGGGGATAATTCGAAGGAATTTGTGGAATGTGTTGCAAGGGAAAAGAATAAAAACATTGTCAAACAGCTAATAAAGACAGTTTAGTCTTGTGAAACATCTACCCCACTCTTGCAAACTTCAAGTCTTTTCCTCAGTGTTTTCATACCTCTCTGAGTATGCAATTGCAGTCATAATGGCAGACTGGCCAGTCATGGTTGGAAGACGCTTTCCAATCCATTGTTGCATTCAAGAGAAAATATAAATGATGTGAACTGTTTGAATCCCACTATCACTTATATAGGTCTTCTCTTTTACTTCTAATTGTCATTGCTACCTCTCAAAAGGTTGAAATAAGGTAGCAGAGTTTGCAAGGAATCATTCTTTCAAAGAGCGTGGTGACCTTTATCATCTGTCCTCACAGCACCTGCAGAAGAGCAGACATTATTCTCACTTAACAGCTGACAAAACAGTCACAGAAGGTGAAGTAACTCTCTCAGATGATGTTTCTTTATACTCTTGTTAGCAGTGACCTTACTCTGTGGAATTCTTTGAGGTACAAGCACTTCTTAGGAAAAAGACATGCTTAAATTCCGACTAGCTTCCTTAACAGAAGAGTATAGAGCATTGCTTTAGCACAATCAAGCAAGTTATCAACAACACCATTGCTTATATTATAGATTGTGCAACATATGAAAAGAATATAGCATTTATCTGTATTTATACTTCTGATTGCCTGGTACTACTGGTGTGTCTTTAAAAAAAACTTTAAATAGGATACCACATCTTTAAACCGCTTTCACTCAAAAAGAAAGCAATTACCTTTATTTTAATAACATTTATTAATTGTACTTAATACAGCAAATCAATGGAAGTTACTGTCAGATTCCAAGATGAAGATAAAACTAACAGGAAGTGAGCCATATTTCTCTTCAACTTGATCACATAAAACTCATATACTAATTAATTAATTACAGTCTGGCAGTAGTTTATATGCTAAATGACTTGTGGTTACTCCAGGACACTATTTCCCCTAACCCTTCATAAGGACATCCTATTTACCATTAGAGTCTAGTTTTATATAGTACGTTCCTAACTTCCACTCGATTCTGAACATGGGTGGGCAAAAAATAATCTAGTGCTTGCCTTGCAAGCATGATAAACTGGGTTCAATCTCCCAAGACCCACACTGAAAGTAAAAGCCAGGAAGCCAGGGAGACAGTTTAGTGGGTAGCATACTTACTGTGCAAGCATGAAGACCTCAGTTTGGATCCCAGAACACTAATTAAAATAAAAAGCTGGATATGGTAGTAGACATCTGTGTGTAATCTCGTGGGGCTGGAAAGAGGACTTATTGGTTAAGAGTAAGAGTGCTTGCTGCTCTTCCTGAATAGTTACCTTCAGCTCCCCTCATTCACATGAGGAGCCTCACAACAGCATATAACTCCAGCTCTGGAGGATCAGGTGCCCTCTTCTAGAGCATCTCCACACATGGTTCACCATACCTAAACTTGAGTACACATATGTACATATAAAATAATAAATAAATAAATCTTAAAACATACAATGAAAAAGAGTTTTAGTGGCACATTCCTGAGCTGTGGAGTCAAAAGTGGGCAGATTCCAGGGCTTACTGGCTAGTTGGTCTAGCATAATTCAGAAGCTCCAAGCCAATGAGGGACATTGACACAAAACAAGGCAGGCGGAGGCTGTGAAGATGGCAAAGGGAGTAATGTGTTTGCTCTTTTAAGACCTGGGTTTGGATCCCCATCACCCATGTAGATACCAGGAGGTGTGGCAACCTGCCACAATGCTCAGTGGGCAGAGCTGCGATTCTAGGGGAAAGTTCACTGGCTGGACTAGCAGAACCACAAGTTCTGCTTCAAATGAGTCTTTGCCTCAATGTATAAGGGGAGATTGATCAAGGAAGACATTGTCAACATTTATCTTCATATGAACATACCACACATGTGTACCAACATAGAAGAGTGCATACACACACACACACACACACACACACACACACACACACACAGGAGCATTCCTGAAGTATAAGACTCATATTGTTGTCTGGCCTCTAAATACATGTGTACATACATGCACATGTACACTGTCAAAAACATATGAACTGTCACACCAAAAAAACATCAACAGACACACATAATGTACATCATACTGATATATTTAAAAATAGGAAAAATGGGGAAGTACTTTGATTCCATATAATAGGTGCATCATTTCAGTAGAGAAATGACTGAGAGGCAGTTACCTTCATTCTAATGACATTTATCAATTCTACTTATAACAGCAAATCAGTGGAAGTTATTGTCAGATTCAAAGATGAAAATAATACCAACAGGAAGTGAGCCATACTTCTCTTCTACTTGATCACATAAAACTCATGTACTAATTAATTAATTAGTCTAGAAGTAGCTTATATGCCTTCTTTTGTGTGAAAAAAATGCTAGATAGTAGCTTCAATTGCTATTATCATCAAAAGCCCCAGTGCTGTCTGTCTGTAGTATGCAAAAACATCCTAACCATTCTACCTGTTTGTCTGTGCTGCATTCATCCAGTATAGCCTACAAAAACTAAACTGTTTAATGCTTGGTCCTTATCAAAATTTTTACGGTACTCTGCTCTTAGTTATTGTGCTACATAACATCAATCATCTCAAGTCTAAATGCCATGCAGAGTGCTGAGAAATGAATGCTTAAAATCTACTAGGTCAAAGAAATAGTTCTTTTTCACTTCACTGTGTTATATCTACCTAACTTCCTCTCAACAATTTTCTTCTTTTTAAACATTTATTGATTTTATTTTATGTGTATGGGTATTTTTTATTTTTAAAAAATTTTAATTAATTAATTAGTTAGTTAATTAATTAATTAATTAATTTTACAACCAGACCACAGTTTTCCCTCTCTCCTGTCCTCCCATCCCCTACCCCACTATCTACTGCTGCCCCACCTCAATCCACTTCTCTCTTTCTGTTTAGAAAGGGGCAGGCCTCTCTTGGGTATCAACAAAGCATGGCATATCAAGTTTCTATAAGACTAAGCACCTCCCCTTTCATTAAGACTGGGCAAGACAATCCAGTATGAGAAATGGGATCCCAAGAGCCCGCCAAAGCATTAGAGACAACCCCTGCTCCCATAATTAGTAGTCCTGCAAATAGACCAAGCTATACAACTGTTACAAAAATGTAGAGGGCCTAGGTTAGTCCCATACAGGATCCCTGGTTGTTGGTTCAGATCCTATGAGTTCCTACTAGCCAGGTTAATTGTTTGGCCCAGTCTTTAAAGGCTAGGCTCAACAATTTTCTTGACAGTGGAGTTCACTTGCTTATGTCATATGCACGATGTTTACTTGAGTATAGAAAAGAAGAGGTCTTCTATTGATATTTTCTATTAGATTGTTCTGCTTAAACCGGCATTTTCAAATGCTTTAGAATGTCAATGTGTACCAAAAATATGTACCAACAATGATGTTCCCAATAATTATTGAGAAAGTAAGTAAGCCATATTTGTATTTTCCCCAAGCTAAATCAAATACTTTATATGCCTGAAGTGAATCTTTACAAAATATTAATTTAGTAATTAATTTCCTCACAATTTTACTTAAAAACCTAGAAGAGATAGCTTTCATTAAGATTTCAAAAAGAAAAGAAAAGAAAAGAAAGGAAAAGAAAAGAAAAGAAAAGAAAGAAAAGAAAGAAAACAGAAATATTTGGAAGCAATGTAAGGAAAGTGCATATTCTGCATAAGCCTGTGGTACAGAGGGTTGCTCAAAAGGTTGGTGTTTGAACCAGAATACTCTATTAATGATTCCTTTTAGGACATTCCATGAAAACTATATGGAGGCCCAATGCTTAGAAACAAGTTTGGGCATGTGCAAGAAGATCATCACAAGTATAAGGTCTGCCTTGTGTGCATAGTGAGGCTCTTTTTCACAGAGAACTAAGAAGAGGAAGCACCTTGACCTTGTGGAGTTGAAAGAGGCCAGTGAGGAAAGGAAATGGATCCATCTCCAAGGAGAATCCATGTAGACAGAACAAGGAGCTCCATCTGAAGGCAGCTCTTACTGTTGCTTCTGAGATGCTCTATATTCTGCTTGTTAGGGAGTCCTGGGTGTTAAATCCCAGAGCCTCTCTTCCCTTTTAGATCTGGAACCAGCAATCCAAAGATTCCATGTTCACTGTGAGCTACTACAGAAAAACTCTGACTTTGTGGAGACCCTAAGACCTTCTCTGAAATTTCTTTTATGCATAAGTCTTATGGAATAGAACATTTCTATTGAATTTGCCTCTTTATTTCTGGAAGTGAAGTACAAAAGTAGACTGGTACTAATATAAAGAAGAGAAAAAGAAAAATAAATTTCCATCTCAATCTTTTTCCTGGGACTTAAATATTTCGTGGAGTGAGAGGTGGTGACAGAGTTTTTTTTTTTTTTGCAGCTCTAAGCTTTTATTCTTACAGTAACATGTTCAGTTAGCTTTGATCAAAAACCTACCATGTACCAAGAGCATAGCAGGATATGCTCACTTGTATGTTCTTACTTGTAAACTTGGCAACCTTATTCTTAGGTAAGATATTCAGTCCACTGCAAAAGAAATGGAAGGTAACAGAATCAGGGTGGGATTTACATCAGTATGCCTTCAGCTGCCTGTGGGGGTGGGGGTGGGAAATGCTTGGAGATTTGTTTTAAATTCTTCAATCTGTCAATGGTCACTAAAGCACAATCACATACTATGAAAAATGCTATAAGCTCTAAATTGAAACTACTCAAAATACCACTGTGTTAAGCACTCGAACAGAAGTAACTGTGCCTTTGAAAGTCTTATGGATGTTTTGCATTGTGTACTCAAGTTTTGAGTATTTATCCCAATAACAACAACAAACAATCCACAGACTGGCAGAAAACCCATGCTTCACGTTATGAGAAAAGTCCCAAAGACCAGCAAAGGTCTTTGACAGGAGTATTTAACACAGCACAACCCTTGAAGACAAAAACCTCTGGGGGTTTAAGAGATAGGTGCTTCAGAACACTTAACGCTCTACCAGAAGACCTGAGATCTCTTTCCAGCACCCACATGCCAGCTCACAAACATCTATTAACTCCAGTTTCAGGGGATTCAGTGCCCTCTTCTGGCCTCTGAAGGTACCAGAAACACACATGGTGCACAGGCATACATACAGGCAAAACCCTCATACACATAAAAATAAATAAATCTTTTTTAAAATCTCAATGTGATCTCCTATGGGTGCACTCACCATGCTTTACATTATACAGCCTGAAATGAGGTCAACTCCACACCCAGGTTCATGGAGATCCCTGAGTCAGAGTCTAGGTTTTATGGAGATTTAGGGAAAGCTCATTAAGTGTGTCCATGTCTAAGCCTGATTTTCCTTGATTAAACTGTTAGAATCACAACAGAACCATCTTAACAGTATTTTGTGAAATGAGTAAGACAATGGATACAAAATGCTTAGTACACATCCAAACTTAAAAGAAACACTATGGTATTTGTTGGTCTTAAAATTAATAATAAAATAAAAGCATATTTATTTGTTCCATATTAACAATCATACACACATAAAATGTTATGTATCAACATTTATTGCTAATAATTTTCTAGTTGAGGTATGAATATCCAGTGATTTTTTTCTTTGAAAGCCCTACATTTATCTTAAAATCCAGTACACATTACTTTTATTATCCTTAAAAGTATTTCTTTCCATCCTCCTTGGAGCACTTGGATATTTCTACTCTAAGATAATATGTATCATCTGTTTCTCCAGTTTTCATCCATGAGGGTAAATAAATCATGTACGGTTCATCTTCATCTGAACTGGAAGTACTAAGTGTGTCCTAAATAACTTAAGTATGTTCAACACATACCTAACAAAGTAAACTCCCAACACATTCCAAACTGGACACTGTAGCCTAGATCATCTACAATTCACCATTTGGTAGTGTGGCAGAATCTGTCCACAGCAGATCTCACAGTGATGGAAGAAATAATCCAACATGTTACTCAAATATTTTTAATTGGCAAGCAGTGTTGTAGTTCGATGTTGAATTTTCTAAAATGGAAATCAAATTATTGTTGAACTCTACTTTGAAAATCAGTGATTATGAAAAAAATTATGGATGTTTGTCTTTAAATAAAAAGAAAACTATCCACATGCTTGTAATGTTAAGGGCCTAAGTTACCTTTCTGAAACAAGGGAATTAATTAGATAGAGATACACCCAGCTTCAAAAATCACATGGATTTTATGAGCCATTATTCTGAAACTATATTGGCATTCGATAATAAACACACATTTTGACAAGATAACAGATGCCACACACAGTTGAATTATTTTGAAATGTAAGGAGTAAGATATTCAAAGTGTTTTCTTCATATTTTGAGTGCATTTAAATATTTTGTCACTCTATAATTTAGAAGAAAATTAGAAGAAAAACATCCACATAATATGATTGATCTGGAAATATAACTATGATGTGAATAGATGCAGGAAAATAATAAAATGTATATAATTAAGAGAGTTTTCAGTAGCAAGTGATATCGTAAGAAATGCCTCCTTCTTACTAAGTCAAATGCCATAGAAGTGATGTCTTGAGGTCTGGAGAGGGGGCTCAGTGGCTAAGAGCACTGGCTGTCCTTGTGCAGGACCTAGGATCAGTTCCTAGTACCCATACGGTTGCTCACAAGCATCAGTAACTCCAGTTCCAGGGAATCAAACACTTTTTCTCCTTCTCAGGCACTTACACTCATGTGGTGTACATATTTATATGCAGGCAAAACAGCCATACACATAAAATAAGAACAAACAAATTTTCTTTAATAGTTTCTTGGGATTCCTCCCAACAGTCTCTGTTTAAAATATGTCCTTTGCTTAGGTCATCTATAAAAATGACAGGACATCATGTGTCTTAAGAAGTGCTCAGTATCATGACTGAAATTTTGACTGCTCTCATGACAGGATGGCTCTGGAAAACAGTGACCACCATACTACATATGTGAAACTCCTAGGGCCAAGCACAGAGAGGCTTTCTCACACTATCTTTTCACAGATATAAAGAATTAAGAGACATTTTCACAACTTTAGTAACTTGAAGTAAGGACTTTAGATAGGACATACCCAGCAGTTAAATTAACATCCTGATGATAAAGTGTCAAACTAAGCATCATAATGATCATAATTTACCCAGGTTATTTGAGGACTCAAGATACTCTGAGAATTCCCCCTGTGAAAAATGCCCTTTCCTACCCTGCTCTGTTGGACAAGTAACAGAGCTTAAGAGGGTGGATTAATATACCTACACTATCGTCATCTGTTTAAGATGCTGTAGGCTGTCAAATACTCATCTCAGTAGAACTGAGCATATTACTGCCACCTGGAGTGATCCAGGACCACCAAGGAGACCAATACTAAGACATAATGTGAATCTATCTATGAAAAGACGAATTTCTTCCCTCTTTGCAGTTGCCATGGTAACAATGGAACTGAATTTAACATTTTACTCAAACTATTTTTGGTAGACAGATATTTGAAATTAAGACATACAGAATACATATTGGTCCACTGCCTAGGACTAGTGAAATGAAGACATGGATCTTGGAGGAGAACCTAAAACCACTACTTTACTAAAACAGCATAATCTCTAACTACTTTAAATATTTGTCATTACAGAAATAGAAGGGATAAAAGTTGCAATTATATTACAATCTCCAAACTAAAAGAAAAAGTAAAATACAAGACACATAGAAAATATTACTACATTCATGGTAATGTTACTACTGTCTTGATAGATTCAAATGAGACTCATTTCCATACTATTTCAATACTAACTTGTCAATCAGCTTATCACAGATGCCCAATTTACTAACAGACTGATACAAAAAATACCTAATACAATAACTTTATAACTTTCAACATTGTGAATTTGGTGTGACTACTAGCTAGAAACTCTTTTATGTACCACACTTACTGCAAGGAACTTAGCCTTAATAAATGATTTTATATTCTGGTTCTTTAAGGTATTTCTTTCTTTCTTTCTTTCTTTCTTTCTTTACTTTTTTTTTTTTTTTGGTTTTTTGAGACAGGGTTTCTCTGTGCAGCTTTGCGCCATTCCTGGAACTCACTTTGGAGACCAGGCTGACATCAAACTCACAGAGATCCACCTGCCTCTGCCTCCAGAGTGCTGGGATTAAAGTCATGCACCACCACCGCCTGGCCGATACTTCTATCATAAGTGTTGGTAAGAGCAGATGTTAATCTATTCTGTAGGTATCTGTATACAAATATTCTGAGAATGTTTAGCAGAAGGCCCAAGTGTTTCTTTGAGTGCTAGAATGGTGCTTCAGTCTGCTCTGTGTTTCTAAACAAAACAATGAGGCAGAACACTTCTGTAAAGGAAGACAAATGTATTTGGTTTACAGTTTTAGAGGTTGAAAGCAGGCATCCCTATGTTTTTGGCTTTGATAAGGTCATTTGGATGTCATAACATGGCAAAGGGATCTTATAGTAGAAGAATAATCAAGAATAAGAAGTGTATATTTAGAAGAGAAGTAAACCAAAATGCCCCAGGATCACTTTTTGGTTATATGTAGCTGTCATGGGAATTAGTCTACTCTGTGAGACCCTAACACACTTAAGAAGATCAGCCTTAATCCTTGATAGTTACCCACTTTCCTTGAATTACCAGGATGTCTAACCTCTCAGTTTCTCTGAGATATATTGAATGAAAAATTGTCTTAGGCCACAAATTAAATCCAGGCTATCTAAACAATGAATTGTAAGTTATAAAAGCATACGTATATATTTATTTTGTATGAAACCATGACATGATGACATATTCCGTACCCCCTTTGATACAAAAATAGACTTTGATCACAGAGACTAACATAACAACCACATCAAAAAGCTACAGGAATTTTTCCTTTATAGTAATGGGAACAGTCCTGTCTCAACATAAGCAGCTCATCCCTGAGGCTAGAGGATGCTTTGATAGGAATGTCAAAAGTTATTCTAACAGTGATAGATATAAGCTAATTGTTTCATCCCTTTTAACTCTTTCAAGCCTGTTTGATGATGGAAATATTCTACTCCAAAGTAAAATGTAGTTACAAGAAAATCTATGCATAAACAAATTCGATGTAAACAGGACGCCGAACTGTCCTGAGTCAGGCCTGCCAACACATTCCTGTTTACATCGCAAAAAGGCCCAGGTTCCTTAGAAAGTATAGAGTGACTCCTTCACTTTCATGGGCAATGAACACTCTGTCTTACCAAGAAATCTAAAATATGAAAACTTCTGAAGTCTTTGAAAATAAGAGAAAAGAGATTCTTTTGAGTCAAGCCAAGCCAGTTGGCCATTGGTGAGCTAGCTGCTACAGGAGGATTCTTTCTGTGTAGGTCTCTGACTCTCTCTATATTGTATATGTGTGTATATGTACATATGGTATATAGGAATTATGTTCAAGTTCTACACTTGCTCTGTTCTCCTCCACTCCACTGCTCTAACCTGTGTTTCCATAACATTAGACAAACAAAAAACCAGAAATCATGAGCAAATGACTTCAGGTAGAAATTCTTGTAGGTACAAATGAAGGAACAGAAACAGGGAAAGAAATCAGCTTGGCATTCAGTATATTCCCAGGGTGACTTTTCTAAAACAATCCCTTGTCATTTGGCTGATGATTTCCATCAAACCAAAGGCAATGATCCTCCATGAGAAACAATGTGTCATGTTGTCCTCTTGGTAGAGCATCTGTTGCCACTGCTACATTTCTCTCCAGCAAGTGCCATCCAATCAAATTAAATTTACTAGCAGCATATTATTTCAATGCTTAATTTTTATTTGGATCTAATGCAAACCATCCCATGAGGTGAAGACATTAAGCATATGGAAGATGGGCTTTGATACCCTTTCAGGTAGATTATTTTCTATTTTCATCACCTACCTGGGGAAATTCTAAACAGCGTGGAGTATAGAAGCTCTTTTTGTGATAATTTTACAAAACATGTACTGACCACCTGGTCATTCTAGATCTGGTATTAGGCTTTCAGGATGTGTTTGTAAAGGAGGAGTCAAAGGTTTACTCTTCTCTTCCATCTTCCATATATTTCTATAGGCAAATACTTGGCTCATCTGCCCTAGGAAAATGCTCTGGTAAACATGTACTATTTTATTCTCAGTAGTGCTTCTTCTTTCTCTGTGCGAGGTGAATCATTTGATTAGTGCCAGTGGAAAGCATATGTGGAAAATATTAAACTAAGTTACCAGTAAATGAAATTTCATGTCTTAGAACCAGACATGTCACCTGCTGTTGGTTCCTAACCATGTCAATGTCATGGATCAACAAAAGACTTGACTGAAGAGTTCGCCCTCATCTGTTACCTCTTGGCTATGGTGCTAATTATTCTACTATCATCCATACTGACAAGCAACTAGATCACTGACCACCTCTGGCTACCAGATGTATACATATGATATAAGCATAATCAATAAGAACTTTCTATAAAAGTTTCAAAAGACCCCTGGAGAAAATCAATGTATTTACTAAAATGGACATATAGGAACTTTGAGTTTCTCATTTCTCTTCTCCATGCTTTGTTCTCAACTTGCTCTGTACAAAATGAAGGCCCCCTCCACCCTGTGGAGTGCACCAGCTGCTAGTTTTTATAGACAGCCAGATTTGAACTATGGGAGCGTGGTGATAAATTCCAAGTGTGAAAACAATCAGATTAATAAATATCTAGGGACACATTGAGGTCTATAGTTGAGGACTTATACAGAGAGGGTTAATTAAGAGGGTAAGATCTACTCTGAACGTGAGCAGTAAACATCTTATGGGCGGGGGGTCCTGGACTATGTATAAAGAACAAAGGAGAGGATTAAGTGAGCATCAGCATTTCCTTCTCTATTTCCTGTTCTGCCATAATGTGAGCAAGCTCCTGTGGCCAGAGCTGTGAGTCATATCTGCTTCCACGTATTTCACAATGATGGACTGACTGCATTCCCATAAGTCATGAGTCAAATTAACATTTCCTCCATTAAGTTGCCTTAGTTTGTTATTTTCATCACAGGAGAGAGAAAAGCTACTAGTAAAAGGAAGCCATAGAAGACCAGAACAAAAGGAAGGAAGAGGAGGAGGAGGCATGCGGGGGACAAGAAGGGGGAGGAGGAGGAGGAAGAGGAGGAGGAGGAGGAAAGTGGAGAATTTATTTCCTCATTCTCCCTTACCTGGAATGCAGAGGTTGCTTTCATTCCGACAGTTGTGACTCCAGTTCATCAGTCTGCTCTTATAATGGAAAGGACTCATTCACTGGTCCTTGTAACTAATCATTCCAATTCATTCTAGACCTTGGGACTTCTAAGATTTGCCCTTCTGTTAGCACGGACTTCTTTCCCTCTGTCTCTAGATATGTATCAAACTGCCTGAAACTTACAAATACTTTTGATATTAAACGCTCCACCCATAAACTCTCACCAACATGACTGCCCAAACATGTAAGGATGGCACCAATGAACCTGTCAAACTGGGTGGAGGAAGGCACACAGGGCCCCAACTCTACACAAAGAACTGTTGGCAACTGAGAACACTGGGAATGGAAGAGGTGATGCCCTTCCCCAGGGAAGAGCACAACAATTGGTGCCAAATGTTCAACTCTGAAAATATGTATAGGTAGCATTATATGGATGGGACAGGTTATATTTAGGACTATATGTGTATGTACATATACATCATTTTCAAAATATTAATCATATACACCTATACATATGCATATGTATATA
>CABHPH010134453.1:20209-34970 GCA_902168325.1 Peromyscus nudipes | reverse complement strand
TTGTCATAGGCCAAAGCAGCTCAATTTATCAATCAATGAGAGCAACACATATTCATAGTATACAGAAAGACATCCCACAGCAGAAACTGAGTCAGGAAAGCACAGGAAAAACTTAGTACTCTGGGGCTGTGTTTGATTTTGTGTTATGCATCCCCAGTCTTCTAGCAATGCACTTGGCAGCTCAGCTCCTTCATTTGCAGATACTATGCACACTCATCTCTCTCCAAACAACACAACCAGCAACCTTATAAACCCTCCACCCCCAATCTGTCCTGGGCTACCCATACTCTCATCTCTGAATAATAGTATAAGTTGCCCCTCCCCTGGTAACAGTCAAATTTAGACAGTTTCTATTCAAGTGCATGCCTGATATATTCAATGTGAAGAACAGAAGGTCCAGTCTCCCCTGATCCTATTTGGGATACATGAGCAATGAGACAAAACCATGCCCTATAATAAACTTTTAGACAGAATCTTCTATTTGCCATCTTAAGTGTTTTTATAACTTGGTGTGTATGTGATTAAAATTAGATTCATTATGGGGAGGGACTTATGCAGTAGCAAAATAAATGCATGACCCAATCTATCAACCAAAATAGAGAAGTGCCCAAATTATACTCCTTGGTAGCCTGCACCTTCTTTACTTCAACACCATAAAAGGAAAGCCCCAAACAATAACCCAGACCACTGAGTACCCTTACTCATGTGACCTGCTGTCAATCTTGACACAGTATCCCTCTAGAATCTGGACCATCACTTCGCTTCAAATAAAGTTATCTTGCTGCTTTTGCAAACCTACTTGAATCATTATTCTCAGTTATTTGACTAAGAGGCTAAGAACCTAGAAACACTTGGTCCAAACCACAAACACTGGTAACATCATGGCGATGTTGTATTTACCCTGATCACAGTGGAAAAACTTGAGAGCAGAGCCCACAGAATTCACAAGCAGATTGGACATGAAGCTAAAAACTAAGATTCAAACATTCCTCTATGCTATGAGGCTTACGTAACTGTGTTAAGTATATTGAATAAGGAATATAAAGTTTATAATGTGAAGATATAGACTGAACACAAAAATGCCTAGACATCTCAGGACAGGGAAGGGATGGATGAAAAGGATAAAGAAGGTAAACACATTGGAGGGAAGAAATAACCTGGAGCCATGATGTATCTTGACTGAAGGGACACTAGCCCACTATAGCATGTGCCTCTGACAGGCCTTCCCCTTCTCCCCCATTCCCTCTGCTTTGCTAAAAACCATTAGATTACATTCCTAAAGCTAGCCACCAGGGTCCATTCCCTTATTTGACCACTTTCTCCTCCTGAGACGACTACCAAAGTCTAGGAATCAGAGCCCCCTTTGGTTCACCTAATTAACATGCCCAGTTAAAATTAAACACCTCATCCTAAAATGGGGCTTCCCCTTTATCTTTAGAAACTGCCATTTACCTATGTGCCATATCTATCTTCTGTCTATGCAGAGGCAGTCCTTTGAACCTCTAGGACAAATTTTCCTGCCCCTTTCCCTTGTCCCTGTCCCCTTCTTCCTCCTCCCCTATCTCCTTTACCACTGCAACCTAGTCCATTCTAACATAGAACTCCCATTCTCCTCTTAAGAATGATACCTGATGTTCTTGTCCCCCATCCCCTTCCCTCTATTGGACCCCCCTCATTCCCATTTACTCATGGAGATCTCCTCTTTTTCCCCTTCCCAAGGTGATCCATGTGTCCCTCTTAAGATCCTCCTTGTTTCCTAGTTTCTCTGGAGCTGTGTGTTGTATTCTGATTATACTTTGCTTTGTATCTAGTATCCACTTATGAGTGAGTACATACCATGTTTGTCTTTCTGAGTCTGGGCAAGCTGGGGGAGAGACAGAGTGGGAGAGCAATGAAAGAGATATCTTGATAGAGGGAGACATTATGGGGTAAGAGAGAAATTCTGGTGGTAGGGAAATTCCCAGGAATCCACAAGGATGACCCCAGATTAGACTACTAGCAATAGTGGAGAGGATGCCTAAACTGGCCTACCCTGGTAATCAGATTGGTGAATACCCTAACTGTCATCATAGAGCCTTCATCTAGTAACTAATAGAAGCAGATGCAGAGATCCACAACCAAGCACCAGGCCGAGCTCCAGGAGTCTAGTCAAAGAGAGGTAAGAGGGATTATATGAGCAAAGGGGGTCAAGATAATGATGGGGAAATCTACAGAGACAACTGAACCAAGCTTGTAGGAACTCATAAACTTTAGACTGACAACTGTGGAGCCTGCATGGGACTGGACTACACCCCCTGCATACTGGAGACAGTTGTGTAGCTGGGTCTGTTTGAGGGGTCCCAGGCAGTGTGGTCAGGATCTATCCCTGATGCATGAGTTTGCTTTCTGGATCCAATTACCTATGGTTGGACAAATTGCTCATCGCTGATGAAGTGGGAAAGGGTTTGGTCCCTCCTCAACTGCTTAGCTGTCCCCCCATGGGAGAACTTACTATGTTGGAGGAGGGGATGAGGGTGAGTGGTGGTGGGGGTAAGGCAGGGGTAGCGGGAGTGGGAGGAGGGATGAGAAGGGGATCTGTGGTTGGTATGTAATATGAATAAAAATTTTTTAAATAAAAAAAGAGTAATACCTGCAAGGTCATTTGCGGTTGTTTTTCTGCCTGAGTCAGAAAGCAGTCACTTAACTTTTCTTCCCTACTTAATAAGGGATCTCTCTGTGAAAGCAGGTGTTTGGGTGTGGTTTGTGCCTAATCCTGTGTCTGGAAGGGAGCCCCAGCAGGAGTCCCTTTCATTGGCAGCTAGCTTGATGAAAATATTGTAGTGTGTGTGTGTGTGTGTGTGTGCGTGTGTGTGTGTGTGTGAATGCTTAATAATTCTGAGTGAATTCTGCTTATATAGAATGTGGTATATACCCTTACTAAGAACCACCGTAATGATAGAAGTAAAGCAATGACATAAATCCATATAAAAGTTGAATAAAGGAGAAACAAAGATTCTTAACGATTGTCTGCCAGTCTGAAGAGTGCACTTAAGCTGGCCATGGGCATGATGTGACTCATTTTCATGACTGTATCCTACATGCATCTGCCAGATGAAGACAAGACAAGAGGCACAGGGTAATCTGCTGTTGTATTAACTTTTCCTGTGGAGATGCAAATGGCCTCTGTTCACCCCAGATGGGCACCAAGCATAGACCAAAGCACCATCTCCATGACACCAGTGGGTTTGTCGGGCTTGCTTATGGAACCCCTGTAAAGGACTGACTACTCAGAGGCCCAGGTGACCCACAAACAGTTGCATCACCTTAAAAGTACCATCTCAACATGGAGGGAGACCTCATGGACACCTCTTGTGATGTAGTCTTTCATCTCCCAAGATCGACTGCAACTGGGAATGAGAGTGATACCTGACATCCCAGGTGAAGCTCTTCTGATCCTCCTTAGTCAGTGCCGATCATTCTGTTACTATTACCATAGAGTTGGCTCTGCTCTGGCTATTACAGCTACAAGGCAAATTCCATAATGTCATCTTGTTATTGCTGTAGGGAAAAGCACCACACAAGGCATGCACTTTGGGGAATAACAAAGCACTTGCAACAACTCATAAAGATGGGGGGTACATGAGCATGAGAGTGGGTACCCATAGAGGTCATCAGAGGGTGGTGGCTCCCCTAGATCTAGAGCTACAGGTAGGTAGTTGTAAGTTGCCCGACATGAGTGTTGTGAACTGAAATTTCTCTGCAATAGCAGTTTACACTCTTAGCTTCTTAGCCATCTCTCCTGCCCCAACAAATCATTAAAAAGCATCACTGATCTCACACTTTTGTTCTTCTGTATCTGTGGAAATGTAACCTTTGTAAACCTTATGAATTCATTTGGAAGCCACTCCTCTAACCAGACTGTTCAGATTATAATGTATGGGATCAGAAAGTAAGATGTCACCACAATGTGACAGAATCACTTTAATCATGTGGATCTGAAATTACTTACAAATTCAACAGAAAAATATCAAGACACTTAGCCAGTGATTTATTTCAAAGACAACTGTATTAAAGATATATCAATTAATGTATTATTTAATAAGAGTTACATCAGAGTTATAAGTTTAATAATATAGTGCAATATAAGGGAGGTTGAATTTATTAATACAAGTTCTTGATTTTTGTTTCTTGATCTCTATTGACCTTTTTCTTGAGGAGTATTTTAAGCAGATAAAAAGCCTGCTAAAGAGACTGCTAATTAACTGGAAAATGTATGAGGATTCATGAGTAATCTGAGGTCTTTTATTTTCCCTCAAAAAATTACAGATGTAGAGATGAAGAACAAAGAGAAGGCCACAGTGACAGCCAAGCTGAAAATTTGTTTCTCACTCTCCATAATATGGATATTTTCCCCTTCTCTCTTGTATTTCCTCTTTATTTTCCTGAGAGAAAAGGAGTATGAGGAAAACACATTACTCAAAATGAGCCAGAGACTGAAAGAAAATAATAAAATCAAGTGATAGGTTACAAATGAGAAAAGACTCCAGTGAGTGCAATGTCTCATGACAGGGAAGATTAAGAGAAAGTGTAAGAGCGGACAGAACAGAGAGGTTGTCAAAAGAAGACATACAGATTCAATCACAGACGGGGTTGAAAATTAAATGCCCCTAACAAAACTCAGCTTGCAGACAGATAAGAAGAAAGTGGGAATTACTTGCAGGAAGGGATAAGCAATACACCATGTTCCTTGGCAGAGGACAGCCTGGGCTCAGAGGGAAGAGTTCATTAATACAGCTTATCCACAAAAACAGCAAGAGAGATCAACCCGACATGGCCCTTCTGTCTGAGTACAAAGCTGTGTTTGCACAGTTTGTTTTGAGTTTCCCAGGAGAGCTCCCTTGTGGACAAAGCTCTGGATGAGGAAATCACAAAGCTAGGAACTAATTCCAGAAACCTCATAATTTGCAGATTCCTCAAGGAAGTCTCTAAGCTTTTGATTTTTTTCATTTGTAAAACAGTAAAGCGAAGCCAAACAGGGCCTGTTGTGGTTTGAATGTGTAACTCCCCACGGAGTCTCATTCATGTGTTTCAGCATTTGTTCTCTAGGTGCTGCCACTGTTTGGAAGCTGAGGTCACTGGGGTGGGGATAGAGGCTTGTGGTTTTATAACCTAGCCACACTTGCTTTCTTTCTTGATGCGAGTGAGGGTGCACATAAGTCTCTCTCTCTCTCTCTCTGTATGTGTGTGTGTGTGTTTCTGTCTGTCTGTCTGTCTCTCTGTGTGTGTCTGTCTGTGTGTGTGTCTGTGTTCTCTCTCTCATGTGTGTTTCTGTCTGTCTGTCAGTCTGTGTGTCTGTCTGTCTGTCTGTCTCTCTCTGTGTGTGTGTACATGCATGTGGAGGCAAAGGTGAATATCAGGTATTTTCCTCAACTACTCTCCACCTAATTTTTTGTGACAGGGTTTTGTATAGAGAGTGGAGGGAGGGAATAGGAGGTGGGTTGTGCGGGAAAGGCGGGAGGAGGGAGGAGAAGGGGATCTGTGATTGGTATGTAAAACGAATAAAAAAATTCTTTAAGGAAAAAAAGAGAAAAAAAGAAAATAAAATACACAATTAGAAAAAAAAAGAAAGAGGAGCTCACTGACTCAGTTATACTGGCTAGGCAGCAAAACCCAAAGATCCTCCTGTGTCTGCCTCTACAGGACTAGATTACAGGCATGCACTAAAATATTAGGCTTCTATGTGAGTGCTGAATCAAATTTGGGTCTCTGGCTTGTGTGGAAAGTGCAAACAAACCCATCCTGAAGCCCGTAGGACCTACTTCCTCTCTACTCTGGACTTCTTGACTGCAGACACAGTGTGGCCCGCGGCCTATCACTCTCTTCTGCCAACTCCTCCCCTGCCCTGATGGACTATACCCACAGACTGTGAGCCGGTGTCACCCTTCCTTCATGAAGTTGTTTGGATCAGATGTTTTGTCTCAGCAGCAAGAAAAGTAACAGAGCACAGACACCCTCCTGCCTTGTCTCTTAAGTCTTCCTTCCCTTCTGTTATTGGACCCCAAGGATCAAGGGTAGACTAATCATCCACAGGCTTCTTGATCAGCCTTTCAATTCTAGTCACTGTTTCTAGGACAGCAACCTTTTAAACCTTCCTACAGCCATGTTCATTGACATTAGTTTACCCATCTTCCAAATCTCCTGATATATTAAATCCCATCTGTCTGGTCATAACTATAAAGGAAATCAGAGACGTCTCCCTCTGTTCCTAAGCTGTAAAGAATTTCCATTTACATGAGCCCCATCTTTGAATGGCTATGGATTCCTATAACAAGACTCTCTTTACTTAAAGTAAATTAGTAGCAAAATAAATATTTTAAAAAATCAAGGCCAGCAAGTTGGTTCAGTGGATAAAGGAGCTTGCCACACAGTTTGATTTGCTCAAGCTGCTCTTCAGAACCTACATCAAAGTAGAAGAAGAGACTCAACAAAGTTATCTTCTGACCTCCACAAGTGTGTAATGGCACTTGCATATGCAAACTCTCTCTCTGTCTCTTTGTCTCTTTGTCTCTGTCTCTCTGTCTCTCTGTCTCTCTCTGTCTCTGTCTCTCTGTCTCTCTCTGTCTCTCTCTGTCTCTCTCTCTGTCTCTCTCTCTCTGTCTCTCTCTCTCTCTGTCTCTTAGATAGAAATAGGGGCTGGAGAGATGGCTTAGTGATTAAGAGCACCTGCTGCTTTTCCAGAAGACCCCTGTAGGCTCCAAGCACCCACAATAGGAAATTTATAACAGACTATAACTATAAGTGCAGGGAATATAGCACCCTCTTCTGGCCTCCATAAGCACACACACACACATGCTCATACACATAAGTACGAAGACCTAAACAAATAATAAAATAAAGCTTTTAAAACTAAGAGATAAAAAAGATAAAAAACTATTTAAAAGATCTGATGGTTTCTCAAAAGAACTATCAAATAACCTTTTTTAAAAAATTAACCTACCTCAGTATATTTAAAAATTTGTATTTCAGAAAAAAAAATGAATTTATATATGATTTTTGTATTATTCACTTTTTACAAACTCTACTTTCCACCTACATTTTTGACTTAAATTACTTCAGTCTCTTTATGGCATTTAACTTTAAAATATGATGGCATATTTACATGGTCAGCACTCTGTTGAACATGTCACATGCAGCCGTAGAGTGGAGGCAATGAAGAGGGGAGGACCAGGAAGTAGATTTGATGGTAACCAGTTACATTATTACTTAACATACTTATTTTGTACAGAACAAACTGCCCATCTAAAACATCCACAAAAGGTGAATTCCTCTCTCCCTGTACACACTACACCCTGTGATTTACTGTGGTATTTAACATGTATGTAGACACAATCCACCAAATCAAACATACAAAACCGTCAATTGGAGGGAAATAGCCAGGTATCATGGTGCATGCCTTCAATCCCAGCACTCAGGTGGCAGAAGCAGGTGGATCTCTGTGAGTTCAAGGGTAGCCTGGTCTACAGAGGGAGTTCAAGGACAGCCAGAACTACATAGTGAGGCCCTGTCCCAAAATTAAAGGGGGGGGGAAATTAATGTTATACTGGCTACTCTGAAATTTTGGGTCTTTAATGAAATTCCTGTTACCCAAGAAACTGCTCTATTCTCACCAACCTGAGGGAGTCATATAAAAAGGTGTTATCCCCATTACTTCCTTTAACTTTATAGAAAGCTTTTACTTTGCATGATTGTAGTTTGGTAATTTCATGGGTTTTGAAAATACTATTGACCTTTAAAATCTAATCAGACCCTCTACTGGAGGAAAATTAATCAAAAGAAATAATCACAAATGGGAACAAGTAATGAACCATAAGATGTATGTATTTCAGGAATATGCATCAATTTTTAAATAGTAAGTAACTTATGTAGCAAAGCACAATATCAATAAGAATACATAAAATTAACTATGTTCATATTATTTAACACCATGTTAAACAGATTATCTCACATATTTGAAAAACAAACTTCCAATTGAAAGGTAATGTTTAAGGCAGTGAGCAAATTGAAATTCATAAAAAAATTTATTGGTTTTTAAATACATGTAAAATAAAAACAAAAATATACACAGTAAAATGTGAACAGAAGTTAATAATAGCCAGGCTAAAATTGTTTTTATTTCTTCATTTTATAAAGTATATGGTTTTTATAAAGATGTACAGTATTTTGAAATAAAAAATTAAAATATTTTGAATGATATGAATAACCAGCCGAGCAAGTGTGAATTGGCTTTTAAATTATCAATGTGTTCCTGAGGTTTAATGAGTGTGAATTTCTACCAACATCACTAAGTTCTGGGACGGTCTGCTGTATAGTTCACTACTGAACTCTGGCTTTTTGAGTGGATACTCAAGAGGGTGGCGGGGAAAGAGAGGAGGGAGGGGAGAGCAAGGAGTTAGGAATCTAAAACAGTTCTAAAAATAAAATCTACTTAAAACATAAACAATGTGGAAAGAATCGTGGACCTTTATAAAAAAAAGTTCTTTCTTTTTCTTGTTGAGAAGTATAAAAGATAAAGAATTTCATTCATTGGCAAAATCTAGGTTTAGTGCTTATGTAGCTAAAGGTTAAGTCCTGCCTGCTTGGAGATCTCTGTTCTGTAATGTCAAGAATGTCATACAGTGAGCTTTCCTTTCCCCATGCAGGCCAAGCAGCTTGAACACATTATCTGGCTAAAACAAAAGCATACCTTTAGAGTTGAGTTTTCAATATGTCCTATCTACTTCTAGAAAAAAAAAATCAACTTCAAATATATTGAAGAAATCAAGGTCACATACTTCATATTTGACTATTCCTCCTTTTCCTAAACCAATCACTGACAATAAATGTTTTCAACATCAAAACATAAGCCTCTTATAATCAAAATGATATGAGGCCAGCTCAGTAAGCCCCATGCTTCAGGGAGATCACAATGTAAGTCAGCAAGCAGGAAAGCATAGGAACACTTCAGTGTGTCACAAAGCACAAGGACCTGCAAGGTTAGTCACTCAGAAACTTTACTTCCTTGTCAATACTTTTCCTAAACAAAGGAGATGAAAATACAAGCAATGTCTAAAAAAATGAGAAAACTTCAAAGGAATAGCTTTGTATAGTTTTAGGTGTGTCATGATGACTTTAGATAACTTTGGACACATCAGACAATAACTTTAAAATCTTATTGTTTATTTGTGTGTGTCTGTGTCTGTGTTTGTGTATCTGTGTCTGTGTCTGCATGTAGGTGCATGTACACATACATACAGATACCTACAGAGTTCAGAAGGAAGCATTGAATAGCCCTAGAGCTGGAGTTACAAATGGTTGTGGGCTGCCTGACATGGGTACTGGGAATTGAACTCACGTCCTCTGTAAGGAAAGTATATGATCTCATGATCTTAGCCTTTGACATACCCTCATTAATGGAATTAATACCAGCCTCACAGGATTATAACAGAAAAGTTAGGATTCTATGGTCTTTTACAAAGTGCTAAACAGAGCAAAGTCTCAGAAAAAAGGGGGGAGGGGCACTGAAGGGTTGGAGAGATGGCTTAGTAGTTAATAGCGCTTGTTAATTTTGAGGAGTAATGGAG
This sequence comes from Peromyscus nudipes, assembly GCA_902168325.1. Lineage (NCBI taxonomy): Eukaryota > Metazoa > Chordata > Mammalia > Rodentia > Cricetidae > Peromyscus > Peromyscus nudipes. The sequence continues at coordinate 25,371 of CABHPH010134453.1, read as the reverse complement.
TTTGGATCCTAGCACCCACACAGGGCGGCTCACAACCTCGTGTAACTCGAGGTCCTGGAGATCTGATGTTTCCGTTGGAATCTACAGTCATCCGTACTACGTTAGTTACTTTTCTGTTGCTGCAATAAAACACCATGACCAAGACAGTTTATAGCAGAAAGGGTTTATTTGCTTGCAGTTCCAGAGGGATAAGAATCTGTCATGACCATTGTGGGAAGGCATGGTGACAGACAGGCTTGGTGGCTTGAGCAGCAAGCTAGGACTTCACATCATGAACCACATGCATGAAGCAGAGATAGCGAACCAGTAACAGTGTGAGGCTTTTCACTCTCAAAGCCCACCCAAGTAACATACTTTCTCTATCAAATCATGCATTCTAGGTCTTCTCAAACAGTGCCACCAACTGAGAACCAAGAGTTCAAATACATGAGCCTATTCAGGGACATTCTGCCTCAAAACACTAAATGGTCACAAAGGCAAATACGTAATTTTTTTTTTTTTTAGTATACTGAAAGCTAGCAGAAACTTAAATGGAAAGGAGAGTTCCTGGCCTCAGGTTTGGTTGCCACCATGGCAGTGCTGGGTAATATAAATGGATTGCTGGGAAGTTATAAGATGTAGCACTTCTGAGATTGTGCTGGGCAGTCATTATATCCTAATTGTGTCGATGTGGCTAAAAAGCAAGGAAAATTTAATCCCATCGTGCTTTGCATCAGGTATCAGCATGCACAGCCTGAGTCCTGGTTGTGTATGAACAATGACTGGAAATAGTTCTTGCATTTTTGACATGTCTGTGTGTGTACAGATGTGTGTATGCTCATATGTGTGTGGACACACATGTGTGCTGCACATTTCTGTGGAAGCCAAAGACCAACTTTGGATGATGGATGAAGGCTATCTTTTTTATTTCTTGAGACAGAGTCTCTCACTAATTTGGAATTGACCAAGTAGACTAGACTGCCAGATAAAGAGCACAGGGTATCCACCTCTCTCTCCCCAGGGCTGATTATAAATTGTGCTGTTATGCCTGGCTTTTTCACATAGATTCTCACCTTGAAGTCAGATCCTCAGCTTTGCTGACTGGGGTATCTTCTCAGCCTTGTTTCTTACCGAGTTTAATGGCTTATAGGGTTATGTAAGAAACTACAAAATCCTCAGCTTGATGTTTGACCAGTAAAGCCTGAAGTATTTACTACCTGACCCACAGAGAGGAAAACTTGGCTAAGGGAAATCCTTAATACTGCAAGCCAAGCAGGACACCACTAGTCGCTGATCCCAGCACTCCTCATATCAAAACCAAGTGAAACATGGAATCAACCATCCAGTTGCACATGTTTTCAGTGACCTACTTTCAGAAAAATTGCAAAACCACTAATTGGGGCTTGGGAAATGGTATATTCAGTGAAGTGTTTGCCTTACAAGCATCAGGACCGGCGTTTGACACCTAGAACCCAGGTGTAAAAGCCAGATGCAGTGATGGATGCTTCTAATTCTGGTGCAGGGGAGGGAGAGACAGCTTCCTAGCCAGCCAGCCTACCTACTTAGCCAGACATAGGCCAATGGAATACCCTACCTCAAAATACAAGGTCTATGGTGCCTGAGAAATGGCTGCTAAGGTTGTCCTTTGACCTTCACACACACACACACACACACACACGTGTATATATATAAACATATGTGAACAGGCACATATACATACATACATAAATTAAATAAAATTTAAAGTTCTACTAGTTTTGGTGGTCATGCAGCTAGGCAATATATTATGAGTCTCCCTCCAGCTTTGTTATAGATAACTCTGATGGTGTGTCATGATGCTGATAGTTGCCTAGGCTACATTTTAAAGGCTTGAAGGATGTTTTTGTTGAAACAGCTGGCTTCCCTTGGGCCTGTACAAAGGTCCAGTGATTGGCCTTGTAACATCAGTGAACCAAATACTCCACCAGCCACCAGCTGACACCACTGTTCTCTGAGCATGTGCCCCACAGAGAGCCATGGCATTTGATTAAACACGTTGTATAACTTGGATTAGTTCATCTGTAACCAGCTTGCCTGATTCCCTAATTCACCCTGCTCCTTTACCCATAAACATCCCTGACTTGGCCTCCTCTGTTCATTGTCTTCACTGCCTGGTGAATAAACCCTTTATCTTTAGCAAAAGTTTTATTTTTAGGATTAACATGTTGTTCACCTGGAAAAATGGGCCTGGCTCAGTAACAATTTCATGCAATGTGCACCAGTTCCACACTGTAGTTCGAATGAAATGTCCCCCATAGACTCATATGTTTGGATACATGTCTGTGAGCTGGTGCTGCTGTTTGAGACTACAGAAGTTTACATAGTAGAGTCTCCTGGAGGAAGTGGGCCTCTGGAGGCGGGCCTCAAGGTTTTCTTCCCATTCTCACTTCCTGTTTGTGCTCTCTATCCTGAATTCAGACACTATAGGATCATCAAGCCTCCTCTGTCTGCTGCCATGTCTTTCCTGATATGATGGTCTGCATCTCCTCAAGCTGTGAGCCAGGATCAACTTTTCCTCCCTGAAGCTGCTTTTCAGTAGGTATTTCATCACAGCAATGACAAATGTAACTATCCACATCCCTTTTTAATACTCATACTTTTGACAAAATCTACATTTTCCACAACTTTGTTTCTTCCTCCTTTGAAGGTGAAAATCCTCCAAGTTTGTTTTTCTTTTCTTGTACACAACTAGTGTATTTAAAACCTGAAGTGGAAACTCAATCTTGCTTACTCCTCATGACAACTCCAGACTACTCTCCTTTCCTTGAATATCCAAAATTATATTAAAATTTATGATATTAAATTACAGAAAATGAGAGAGCACAACCTTAACTGTTTTGGAGTCACAAATCCAGTATCTTCCTAGCTAAAGGCAACAGACAGGTATGTTTCTTGTTATCTCAGTTCATCCATTTCATCCTCCTGTGGTCAGTGGAAAACTCTTTTCATCTCTGGTCAATGGGAAACTCTTTCTTGTCACCCTTATTTAGAGAACGGGTAAATAGGACCCACATCTTGCTCATCTTGGCAAAGAGGAGACACAGGAATCCTTTATTGGCTCTTGTTAGGCAGCCTATTAGAGGTGACATTTCATGGTTATATTGCTTGAACAAAGCTATTTGCATACTAGGCAATTACTTTATGAACTGAGCTACATTCATAGCTCTGGCCCACCCAACATCTAAAGTTTGTATGCTACAAGGCTCCGTCTTCAGAACTATTATCCATCTACACTCAACACATCTACATTCAGCACATTAGCTTAGCTCCTCCAGCTCCATTCCCTTAAGTATTTTCTAGAATTGCAATGGTTAAGGGTCTATCACCACCACATCTTTGTTCATATTCTTGGTATTTTTTTATTTTTAATAAATGCAATAGCCATCTTTGTCTTTCACTGAAAATTATTTTTCATACAATATATTTTATTATGTTTTTTCTTCTACCCATTCCTCCTGGATCATACACACCTTAATATCCAATGAACTTTATGTTCTCCCTCTGTCTCTGTCTCTGTCTCTGTCTCTCTCTCTCTCTGTCTCTCTCTCTCTCTCTCTCTCTGCTATCTAAAACTATTTGTCCATAATGGCATTTTAAATAGGTTCTCTAAGTTAAATATATTCAAAATAAAAGTTCCCTTTCTTTCTCTCTCCCCAGCTACCAATCTGGACCTCACCCAGGAATAGGTACCTCAGACAAGACAAAAATGTTTGTCTTGTGTGTCAATAAAAATCTTGACAAGATCCTTACTCCTTGCTCCTTTGTGTCTGATGCCCAGTCCTCCTAGCATTCCCTTGGCTGCATCTTCAAAGATTTCCAGAATACGACATGTTGAGTGGCACTTGAAACATTCTATCCTAGAGGGATGCTATTTTAGACTCAAAAAATCTTAAAGGGAGGCTCCTTAAGGTTCAGGAAGTAAATCATTAAAAAATGGCAGGTGCACAAAGCTCTTTCTTTCCGAAGGTACATAATCAGTAATGTCTGATGAAAAACTAAGACAAATAAATGGAGCAGCCTGGAAGAGACTTTCTGACCTATGAGCTGCCTTCAAGTTATGCAGAGAACTCCAAGGTTCCAGCTTTTTTCATCCTGTGGTAGACTTCTGCTGATGCCACTGTCTTTGAGTTATCCTGTTTCCATAAGTAACCCCTCACCCATAGTCATGTAAGTAACCCCACAAATGCATTGGTTCACCCAGTTAGGACTTTGGCAGTATCAATACTTTAGTCTTTGTAGGCTACATATCTGGTGTAAGTAGGCTTTTGTTCCCCCAGGAACAGTCTCCCATTGCTACCATCCTAGTTAAGTTGTGATCCTCATAGAAATTATATGGAAAGCTTCATGACTGGCCCTTCTATCTCCTTGCCCTTTGATAGCCCATCTATTCTCATTTTAGGTAGAGCAACCTTTAATAATCAGTTAACTAATCACAGACTATTTCAGTGGTAGCCCATTCTCAGAATACCAATATTTTCATGGCTGACAAGGTTCTGTATACTCAGCCTTCTATGTCATTTTCTGATTTTGAATCCCTAGCATCCTCTCAACTCTCAGTTCTTTCCAGTCACTCTGCTTTTTTGCTTCACCTTTAACATGTCAGACACTCTTAATTGGTGACCTTTTTCCTTGTTCTTGCTCCAGTTGGGGTGTTCTTCCCAGGTAATTGTAAGACCATTTCTTCCTCCTCAGCTGTCTCAACAAAGTCCTATGCTTATCACAAAAAGATCCACACTACCTAACCTTCTACCTCTTCATTTCTTATAGTACACATTTACTTCTCATGAGGTGCACGACTTTCTGGACAGTTTTCTCTGTGTATGTATGTGCATGTGTGCAGTGTTTAGCATATAATATCTACATGTGAAGCATTAGCATTGCAAGATAGTACACAAATAGCTTTGTTGAACCTAGTATTCATGGGTTGAGATTCCTGGTAATATTCCAGTGAATGTTAAGAAAATCTACATGACTTTTTTCATATATACATTGTTACTTTAAAAGGCTGGGGGTGGAATTCATGGTAGAATGATTATTTAGTGTGTGATGCCCTGGATTTGGTCCCAAGTACTATGAAAAGATGAGAGAAAGAGAGAGAGAAAGAAAGAAAGAAAGAAAGAAAGAAAGAAAGAAAGAAAGAAAGA
>CABHPH010134453.1:0-20199 GCA_902168325.1 Peromyscus nudipes | reverse complement strand
AGAAAGAAAGAAAGAAAGAAAGAAAGAAAGAAAGAAAGAAAGAAAGAAAGAAAGAAAGAAATAGAGGAAGGGAGGGATGAAGGAAGGGAGGAAAGAAGGAAGAAAGAAATAAAGGAATGAAGGAGAAAAGGATGAAGATGAAGAGAGGAAAGGAAAAAGGGGGGAATAAAGGTTATTGCCTTATGTCAGAAAATAAAGGGAGGATATATGTGTGTGCGCATATGCATTTGAAGATAAGACTGAAATGCCATTTAGTGTTCAACATTGTGTTGTTTTATCCTATTCCAGTTTACTACAAAATATTTATGTGATATTCACAAAATTGACATTTTATGTGTACAGTATTCTATCCTGACTTTCCATCTAATATTATTTCATAAGAAACTAATATAAAATGTTTTAAATCCCATATAATGATTCTAACTTACAAGCACCATAATTTATTTAGCCATTCTCTCACTGTTAGACATTCAAACTAGCTGTTTCTAAATTTGTCTTTAAGGAAATAAAGTACCTTTTATGTATATATTTGCTCATAGGTCTGCAAGGAACAGACAACAAAATGAATTGCTAAGTCGAAGTCATATTTGGCAAGCCCTTGAGAGACAAAACCATGCTAACTTTTATATAATTTGCTTATTAGCACAATTTATGAACCTGGACAATATAATACCTCCAGTATTTCAAAATTCTTCATTCTCAAAAAAAAAGAAGAAAGGGAGGGAGGAACGGAGGGAGGGAGGGAGGGAGGAAGGAAGGAAGGAAGGAAGGAAGGAAGGAAGGAAGGAAGGAAGGAAGGAAAAGAAAACCTGTTCTCAGCCAAGTGGTGGTGGCACATGCCTTTAATTCCAGCACTCAGGAGGCAGAGCCAGGCAGATCTCTGTGAGTTTGAGGCCAACCTGGCTACAGAGTGAGTTCCAGGAAAGGTGCAAAGCTACACAGAGAAACCCTGTCTTGATAAACCAAAAAAAGAAAGAATGAAAACCTGTTCTCAGAGGTTGGAAAGTTGGTGAAGTAATTAAGAGCAATTGTTACTCCTGCAGAGGACCCAGATCTGTTGTGTGGCATTTTGTTTATGTCCTGACAAAGCCTGCTTGGAGTCAGAGGGCAGAACTAGCAACTAATTAACCATAGAGGTCTGGAGGTCTGTACAGAAAGGATACAGGAAGTTATAAGCAGGTGCAGAGACAGGATCTCAGCCCTATTGGTGGAAGTATTAAGGCAACTCCACGTAGTTAAAAGGGAGGTTTATTTTGTGGGGTAACTTACAAGTAAAGGGATAGGTTGCAGGGTCTGGGAGAGGTGAGGTGCAGTCCAACGGTGTTCTCTGGAGAATTCTGCTTGGTCTACCTCCAGTGTCCAGGATCCAGGAACCAAGAGAACCAGCACATCCAGATCTCAGGTCTTAAGGGCTTCTATCTCGGCCCTGCCTCGTAAGCATGACAGTTACCGGAAGCCTCAATGGGGGTAGTACTTCCAGGTCAAGGCTGGAACAACTACCCACTACATAGTTCTTTGGGGCTGGAGGAATGGAAGAGGAAGGAAGCAACTGTGGCTGCTCTCCTGATTCTTTGATCTTTCAGGTTTTACCAAGATATCTGACTCCTGGTTTTTATTGATAAGATTAATCAGATTTATGCTTCATCTGATACCCAACTTTTGTGTCACAAATTCATGAAAAAGCCACTTGCTCACATGCTGGAGCTGCATGCACAAACTGCACTCAGCAGAGTCACTGAATGACCAACTAGGTTTCCCCCCAGTGGAGGAACTGGTGGAAAGATGAGGCTAGGACCATTGAACAACAAAGTAGGACTAGAGATATGCAAATCTCCTAAAACCAACTTCTTGGAGAGGGCAATTATACTGATGTACAAAAACAGTCTCCATATGATGACCACACCCTGGCTCTGTGCCATGTAGCAGCTCTGAATGCTTGGGACAGAATTGAAGCAGTCAGAGAAAGGACTAAGTCCTTTACTAAAGTTATACAGGGCCCAAAAGAAACCTTCACTGATTGCTTACAAAGATTGACTTCAGCTGTAAATAGAATGACACCAAATTCAGAAGCTAAACAAATAATAATTGAATCTTTGGCTTTTGAAAATTCTAATTCACAATGCAAAAGGGTAATTAGGCCTTTAAAGGTAAGATAAGTACCCACAGAGGAATGGATCCTAGATAAAGTTAATATTGAGTCTTATAACCATGATGATATTTGAATAGGAGAGGTGATTTCCAGAGGCTTGAAGAAAATTCAGAATGTCAGATAGTTTAAATGTGGCAAACAAGGTTACCTAAAAAGGGATTGTAGACAGAGCATTCCTAGAAACAATGGTTCTTCTAATCCAACCAGAAGGCACGTGCCTTCTGGAGTATGCAGAAAGTGTAGCAAAGACTCCCATGAATGCAGATCAACGAGAGACAGACAAGGTAACCCTTTGCCATCAGGAAATGCCTGGGGGGGGTGCTCTCACAGACCCTCATGTCATATTTAGTTCAGAATTCCCTGTCACCATGGAAGAAATTTCTCCACAGAGCAATTAAAGGACCTAATGTCTGTTAGAAAAAAAACTGCTCTCAATGATAGGACAGCTTTAGAAGATAAAAAATTTTTTTTTCAGGAGAAACCATAAAGCAAATACTTTGGCAAACTTCTATAAATGATCAAAGACTAAAGCTAAAAATACAAATAAGTGACATTGTGATTGAAAGTCTTGTAGACATAGAGGCAGATGTAACAATAATTGCACCAGAATCTTGACATCCTGGATTCTTCAGGAGGTAAATGTTCAGCTTTTAGGGATTGGAACTTTATCTCAGGTAAAACAAGGCACTAGGTGGGTTGAATGTATAGGGCCAGAAGGACAAAAGGGAAAATTAAAGCCATATGTAGCTAATATAGCAATGAATTTATGGAGACGTGATTTGTTACAGCAATGGAATACCCAGATTAACATTCCTCCAATATCAGAAACAAACCACAAACCAACATGTTTCTGGAAAAAATATTAAAGGTATTATAAAGAATAGTAACTGACCATTCAGGTTTCACAAAAACAGGACAAAACCGCTGCTGATATTTCAAAGGTACTAACATCCCTGCCTTTAAAATGGCTAATTGACAAATCTGTCTAGGTGGAACAATGGTATTTGACATCAGAATAATTACAGGCCTTAGAACAGCTGGTACAGGCACAGCTAAATGCTCAATATATTGAAGAATTGACCAGTCCCTGGAAATTTCCTATATTTGTTATTAAAAAGAAATCTGGAAAAATAGAGAATGGTAACAGATCTAAGAGCCACTAATAAGGTGATTCAGTCAATGGCTCTGGAATTCCTCTGCCTTCTCTGTTACCTAAAGGATGGTCTATTATAGTTATTGATTTAAAAGGCTGTTTCTTCCCTATACATTTACAAGAAAATGATAGAGAAAAACTGCCTTCACATTTCCTACTTATACTTCCCAAGCCTGTGAAGCGATATCAATGGAAGGTTCTCCCACAGGGAATTTTTTTTAAATAGCCCCACCCTATGCCAATATTTTGTATGGCAGCCATTAGAAATGATTCATGTACAGTTTCCCCAAACTATAATTACCATTATATGGACAATATTTTATTAGCTGATTCAAATGAAGATATTTTAGGGAAAATTTTGAAGAAGAAAAGAAAATTTTGCCTTGTTGGGAATTACAAATCCCTCCTGAAAAAATACAAGAAGGAGATTCTATTAATTACCTAGGATATAAAATATGTTTACAGAAATTTCAACCCCAAAAGGTACAAATCAGCAGAGATCAATTGTGGACTCTTAAAGCCTTTCAAAAATTGATGGGAGGCATTAATTGGCTATGGCCCACAACTGGATTAAAAACTCAAGAACTGAGTAATTTGTTTCAAACATTACAAGGTGACAAGGATTTAAATTGTCCAAGAAAATTATCAGCTGAAGCTAAGAGAGAACTGGCTCTGGTAGAAAGGAAATTACAGGATGTACATGTGGATTTTTTGGATCCAGAACGTGATTGCTTTCTGTTATTTTTACTTCTATGCATTCCCCTACAGGCATTGTAATGCAGAGTGAAGATAATATCATAGGATGGAATTTTTATCATACAAAGTAAAAAAATTAAAGACTTATGTAGAAAAGGTTTCTAAGTTGATTCTAAAAGAAAAAATTGAGACCTTGTCAATTAGCAGGAATCGACCCAACAGAAATTGTAGTGCCTTTTACTAATGCTGAAATTTCCTCTTTGTGGGCAGAAAATGAACATTGGCAAAGAGCTTGCAGTAATTTCTTGGAAGAGATTACAATAAATATCCCAAAAACAAGATAATTCAATTTATAAAGAGAACTAACTGAGTCCTTCTTCAAATTGTATGGGGAACACTAATTTCTGGAGCCCCTACATTCTATACTGATGCAAACAAATCAGGAAAGGCAGGTTATAAATTAGAAAATTTGAATAGAGTGGCTCAAAGCCCTTATGATTCCTTTCAAAAGTCAGAATTATATGCTATTCTCATGGTATTATTAGATTTTTCCAGAACCTCTTAACAATGTTATTGACTCTGAATATGCAGAAAGAGTTGTTTTACATATTGAAACTGCTGAATTTATTCCAGATGATACAGAATTGACTGCTATTTATTCAATTACAAGAAACAATCAGAAGTAGAAATCATTCCTTATATATAACATATATTAGATCCCATATAGGTCTACCAGGCCCTGTAGCACAAGGTAAAGATGAAATTAATCAACTATTGGTAGGAAATGAGCTAGAAGCCTCAGAATTTCATAAAGAAACACCATGTCAATAGCAATGGTTTGAGAAAAGGTTTTTCTATTACTTGACAACAAGACAAGGAAATGCCCTACTTTGTATAACCAAACTCCACTACCTGTAGGAAGTAACCCAAAAAGTACTCAAAGAAATGAAATTGTCAAATGGATGTGTTTCATTTTGCAATTTGGAAAATTAAAATATGCACACCACACCATAGATACATACTCAGGATTTCAATGGGTAATTGCTGTGAGTTCTGAAGAGGCTGATTCTGTAATCACACATTTGTTAGACATTATGGCCATCATGGGTACAGATTAAGACTGACAATACTCCAGCATATGTCTCTAGTAAAATGAAACAACTTTTTGCATATTGCAATATAAAGAATTTTACATATATACCACACAATCCTACAGGGCAAGTAGTTATAGAAAGATCTAATTGAACTCTAAAAGGTATGCTTAATAAACAGAAAGGAGTAATAAAGATCCCCCAGAGAAAGACTGCACAATGCTTTATTAACTTTGAATTTTGTAAATGCTGATGAGAAAAGAACAACAGCTGTGGAGAGACATTGGATAATATAAAAAAAAACTACTGAATTAAATCCGCCTGTATACTTTAAAGATGACCTCAGAATGGAAACCAGAATATGTGATACATTGGGGAAGAGGTTTTGCATTTGTTTCCATAGGAGAAGAAAAGATATGCATACCATATCAACATTGATAAAGATTAGATTTGAACAAGAGATAACTCTTGATTAGAAAAGGTGATTATTCAACAAACAGGATGACCATTCAATCTGAACTAACTTATAAGACTAACAAATGCTTTTCATTTGATCCGTTATAAGTTGCCAAAAGGGAAACTCCAAAAGTTAGGGTTGGAGCAGGGTTTTGTTTTTGGCTTTCCAGGAAAATGAAGGCATCTAGCTAAGGAATCTGAAGACCACTGGACAAGTGAGACATCTGAAGAAAAAGGATAAAATTTCATAAATCATCCTAAATGTTTGTTTCTGCAGTTCTCTACAGACACATAATGCTAATGGTCTTTTTGTAGTTCCAGTTCAATTAAAAATTAAATCTGGCTTTGTAATTTGAGTGTGGTTCTCTCCTTTTTAAACCCAAGCATGCTTATTAAAGTAAAATCCAAAATCTCTGTCTCATGTTGGAAGAGACACCTGGTATGGGACAGAAGAAAAAACAAAATTAAGAAACTATTCTATTGCCACTAATCTTTGGTTTTATTTTGACTCTTTGAAACTCTTCTTAAGGTATAAGTATTATCTCAAAAATTATGACATTTATATATATATATAAAATATATATTATATATATTAAACTTTTTGTCATGATATTAATGGTCATACAGAGTACTAATTCTAGAAAAAAGACTTCATCTAGCTTCCTGTACATGATTTAGGGTTTGAGTCTCAATCAGGTAACTCAGAATTAAGCTTTTATACGCTGGATGTATATAACAAATTATGGTCCTTTAACCTCTTCATGAATTGCTGCATATGATATTTAAAATGTTTAAGTTTTCAACAGTGAACCATGACCATTCTTAACAGTGACCTTTGAAGTCTCCAAAAGGAGGATAGGGACCCACAATGACAATTCTACCTGGACAATGGTAATGCCAATAAGCTATCAAACACCACCTAAATATTGGCTTTGGACAACAAACTGCTCAGAACAATTTCCAGGTGGCTAGCTGAGATGGTCCAGCCTCACAGACTACTCTAGTCAGGACATTAGACAAGCCCTGTACTTTCCCATTACACAGATACTGGACAACAAATGATATAGCTAGCTCTCCCAGGAATTGACATTTATCCAAAATGTTTTCAGGGTCCCCTAAAGATGTCATTGCCCCCAGACATCAGAAAGTAATTTTAAGAACCTGACATCCACATTCCCAAGAGGTGGGGTGGGTGGTTTTTGGTCATTCAGTAGGTTATAGATATTTGTCATTGTTTAGGGGATTGGTTACAAGTTGTTATTGGTAATGGTCAGGAAAAAAGCTTAACAAAGGGGATTAGATTCAGGGATCTCATTCTAAAAAGAAAAAGGAGGATATAGAAATAGGATAAAAAGGCATATTATTGATTCTACTTTTAAACCAAAAATGCAACTACTAATCTTAAATATTTTATATTGATATGGATTTTTGTATATTGATACAAAACTGAGGTTATTTTTTATTATGCTGTATATATGTTCCTACTTTTGTTTAAGATATTTTGGTATATTGAAACAAATTTAAAGTTATTTTGGTTAGAACATACTGTACATGTTTCTACTATTGTTTAAGATATTGTACCCATACAGCTCATTTTACAATGTAATATAAATTTCTAGTCCTTGAAAGTTATTATTGCAAACTATTTAGGATGATAAAGAAATGCAGGTTAGTAGTTTGTCATCTATTACAGTCAAACTTGTAGTCATGTTATGTATGTTTTCAAAGTCAAATGGAGATATATTTTAAGTAGACAAGTAGTCCTCAAATACTTCAGAGATCTACAGAATATGGCATTTAAGATGCTTTAATAACATAAGGCTCTTTTTTTATGACAATGAGACATGTTTGTTCCTGGCAGCACCAAACTTCTTCATAGAAGATAATGGGCATTGAAGAAATTTCATATGAAGTTAACTTTCTCTGTGGCAAAAACTGCCCCTGCCTGAACTGCTAAAAGTATGCTGTCCAAACTGGAAAATCAAGACACAAAAGAAACTTTGCCAAGACAAGGTGGGAGAGCTCTCTAAAAATCCTACTTCACGGATAAGTCTGTCAGATATTCTAGGTCTGCAGGCTGAAGATGGATGCCCCAACATTACAGAGGAACCTTGAGTGACTGTCTAGGCAACCAGTTGTTTCCGTCATTTCTGATTTTGGAAGTTGTTTGCTCTACACATCCTGTTTGCTCAGATAATACTATATCCTTCTCAGGTCTCTGATGGAGTTGAAGACTAGATCATTGTAGATATAGTTTTCCTTTTTAACAAATTCAGAAAAGACACTCACAAAAGAGGTGTAAAGTGTATAAGGTTGAGAGATATAAAAAGATAGTTTGGGGTTGGTAACGCAAGTTAGGCTAGAAAGTGAATTATGTTCAACACTTTGGACTCATGAAGATAGGATTGATAATGGAGCATTTTCTCTGAATTTGTCAAATGCTAATGGACTAGACATTGTTAATGTAATAATTGCCTGTATATATTTGTATATAGTTATTGTACTTATTGTATATAGTTTTTCTGTTAGTTAAAACCTTTGCTTTTTATTTAGACAAAAAGGGGGAAATGTGTGATATTTTGTTTGTGTTCTGATGAATAAAGATTGCTTGGAGTCAGAGAGTAGAGCTAGCCACTAGTTAACCATAGAGATCTGGAGGTATGTAATGACAGGAGACAGGAAGTAATAAAGTGGAGTGGAGACCAGAAGTGACAATGAAGGGCAGAGACAGGATCTCAGCCCTTTTGGACTGGAGGAATGAAAAAGGAAGGAGGTGATTGTGGCTGCTCTCCTGATTCTATTATCTTTCAGGTTTTACCCTGATATCTGACTCCTGGTTTTTAATTGACAAGATTAATTAGATTTACACTTCACAGATCCAATTCCCAGAACCTACCTGCTAACGCCCACCTGACTGTAACCCTAGTTCAGAGGATCCAAAGCCCTCTTCTAATTTTCATCAGCACCAGGCATGCACATAGTACATATACATAATGTAAACATAACACTCATACACAAAAGAAACAAACAAATCTAATTTGAAAAAATTAACAACACAGACAAAAACATTTAATTATTTTTACATTTATATATTTATTTATTTGTGCAGTAGGAGGCACACATGCTACAGCATGTGTGTAGAGGTTGTAGGGAGTCAGTTTTGTCTTCCATCATTTGAGTCCAGGGGTACTAAATTTGGGTAATCATACCTGGTAGCAAGCACCTTTTCTGTCTAAGCCATTTCACCAGGCCCATATCATTATTTTTTTAACTAGAATTTCTTTTAACTGGGAATATGATTGATCCATTTCTCCTGTATCTGAGACCAATTCTTGTCCCATTCTCTGTCTCTAACTGTAGAATCTCAGTCAAAGCCCTTGTCATAGAGGCATGAGTCCCATCTCTGCAGCTTACTAATTAGAGTTAGCCTTTTGCCAGGCAACTTATCATCATTTCAAAGTTGACCTCATCTAGGGCTGTTCTGAAACTGATACAGTGCTTCATCAAGCTGGTGTGTGCTGATGATAAATGAACCACACTATAATTTAGAAGGACTTTATTTCAAGAACTGTTTGCCAGTGAGAAAGTGAGTTCAAATCATGTCTCCCAGAATTTCCAGTTTGAGCAAAGGGGAGTTAAAAAAGAATTTCATCTCAGACCTCACAACACAATAGACTAAAAATAAAATTTACACATAGACATAATATAGCATTACTTGTTCTGTTATTTGTAGGCCACTGTGCAAATCTTTCCTCACCAAGATGACTTGTTTATCTTGTTTTACACCCTGACTTAGACTTCACCATCATGAAGATCTCAGGCCAGTGAATTCCAATATTTCAGTTATCTGTCTACATACTGGGAATCAACATTAAAACAATATTTTAACTTTTAGCCTAGGTCCTCTTGATTTGTACCTGATGGAAACCCATAGCTGACATAAAAGGACATATCAGAATATAAAGCATGACTCTAAGATGGGAAGGCTTTCGTCAGAGGTAGAAAGATGGAAGTCATTGTGATCTGAATGTGACCTGTCACCCACAGGGCCATGATTCTTCAGCTAGCAGTACTGTTTCAGAAGGTCATGGAACTTTCATGTAGTAACATCTCACTGGAGGACTGGAGGACTGGGGGGCTGGGGGCAGGGCTTGCAGTTTTATTGCCTGGCTGTACTTTCTGTTCACATTCTGGTTCATGACTACAGATTCCATGTGACCAGCCAGTCAACCTCCTGTTCCTATCACAACAATTTCTTCTCCATCATGGTGGACTGTGTCCTCTCAAATTATAAGTCAAAATAAGTCCTTCTTGCTTACATTACTCCTTTTCACTTATTTGTCTCAGCAACAATAAAAGTAACTAATAAAAAAGTATACTCAAAGACTAATAATATGTAGCAAAATAAGTGGGTGTCAACTGCCTAAGGGGACTACATAATAAGAAATATTGTGGTACTAGACACAGACATAATGGAAAATAATATATTCAAGAAATAAAAATATTTTGCAAGTGCAGAGTAAAGTCACAGGTGGTCTCTACACAAGATACCTAGATAGGGCTTTGTAAGAATTAACCTATATTAATGTTTTGGAGATTTTCCTAAAAATAAGCTTGCTGTGCCTCAACACCTATCTCTGAATAAGTAGGCCTGCATGGATATCTCCAAGTGATGGTGGTCATAGCAGTAAAGGGCTATACTTAAAAAAAATGGCTTGGAGTATTGGATGCCATCTACTGCCTGTTGAGAAATGAAAAAACATGGAACTGACAAACCTATTACCTTGAACTCCATGCTACAGACTGAACACATTCAATCTATTTTTGGATCTATTAAGAATGACTCATATCATGTAATTCTGTAACAGCAAACGGAGCTCTTAAATATCTCACAGAAATTCTTAGACTGTTTCCCCAGACTCATTAAAAAGCAAATATATAGCCAAGATAAAATTATAAAAATTACCTACACAATCTTTTTCTGAAATTCAAATTTAACCAGAGATTGCACATTTAATCTATCAAGCCTATCCCTGACTTAATCAGTATGAGAAAACTTCTAGAAAATTAGATCTTTATGATCCTCTGACCTAAACCAGAAGGGTAGAGATAACTTAAAGAAAGAGATTAGAAACATAGTAGGACTGGATATGACTGCTTTGGCTCTGTCTCCCAGAATACATGGTACTCAGGTCTGTTTGGCACAGGACAGAACTGAGCACAATAGACTGCCTGTAGTCATCTATTTCTGTTTGGCAGGTCCTACATCCTGAAGCCATACAGTCTGAAAACTAGCACCCCAGCCTGTAGAACAAGCATCCCAACTATGAGCCTGTGGGAGCACTTCAGATTCAAGCCATAAAAGATGCTCTAGTTTCCTTTCTGTAGCTGTGACAAAAACACTCTAGCCAAAAGCAACTTGAGGAGGAAAGGGATTATTTAGCTTACACTATCATTGAGGGAAGAAACTGGGTCTTATTGGTGGCTTTCTTTCAGTCTAACATATAAGCAGCCCATGACCCCTGCCCAGGGGTAACACTACCCACAGTCTGCTGGACCCTCCTACATCAATCACCAATCAAGACAATTCCTCACAGGCACAGGCACAGGCACAGGCACAGGCCAATCAGATTGAGGCAATTCTTCAACTTTCCCTGTTCTCTGGAGACTCTAGGTTGTATCAAGTTGACAATAAAATCTAAGCAACACAAAAGAAAACCTCAAGTCCCTCCTCCTATTCAATAAAGTGTCAGCTTCAGAATACCATGTTCTAGTTTGATTTCTATTGTTGTGATAAATTACTCTGATACAAAAAAAAAAACAAATGTACAGGAGAAGGCTTTATTTCAATTTACAGATTATACTCCATCATTGAGAAAAGTCAGGGCAGGAACTCAAGCAGGACATTGAAATGGAAACCACTGAAGAAAAAGCTGTGTTCTGCCTTGTTCTCTGGTTCACTCACTGACTCACACTTAGCTGGCTTCTTATACAGACCAGTAACCCAGAAGTAGGAATAGTGCCATGGGCAACAAGCTTGGCCCTCCTACATCAACTGATAACATTCCCACAGGCCAATCTGATCTGGCCAATCCTTCTCAAGTGAAGGGATTCTCAAGTGACTCTAGGCTGTGTCAAGTTGACAGTTAAAGCTAACTAGGAAAACAGGCTTGCTGTGTGCTATAACCAGTAACTCTCACATAGCAGCACTACTGTGCCATCTGACTGACCTTGTCAAACAATATATCTTCATGTTTGTGCACTGTGTTATTATGTCAAAGATCCAGTCTAGCCCAATTCTATCTATCACACTGTTGTTTCATGTGAAAATGACGAAGCTTCCATTTCTGTTGCTATCACTGATGGTAGATGTCTTCTTTTCTCCTCCTACATTATAATCTCTAGTGGTTACCACTGACAGAACCTAACAGAAACCTGTCTGAAGAACCTGAAATGTAATAAGCAGGATTCCAACCGTGCTGAAGGAGAAAACCATATGAGGACAAGAGTGGAGCCGAGAAACAACAAACACCATGCAACTGGTGGAATCCTTAACGAATACAGTGATGGCAAATACATAGTCATGGCGACTCAATGTTCTAATCTCACAACCACTGATCCTTAAAAATCCTGTTTTTCATGCTCTAAAGACTCACCCATGGGCTGAGGAGATGGCTCAAGTGGTAAAGGATTTGCCACAGAAGCATGAGGATTCGCAGTTCAATCCCCGAGAAAACACACACACACACACACACACACACACACACACACTGTATGCATGTATGTATGTATATGGGCATGGGAGTGTGTGTTTGTAATCCCAGCACTAGGGTCCCTGGAGCTTGCTAACCAGTTTGTCTCGATGAGTCAGTAAGCTCCACATTTGCTGAGAGATGCTATTACAAAAATTAACATTGAAAGCAACTGAGGAAGACTCCTGACTTCAATTTTTGAGCTCTACACATGTGTGTGTGCACAAACACACACACACATACACACACACACACACACACACACACACACACACACACATACCACTTGGCACCAGTGAGAAAGAAACATCATTTATTTTATATTTAAAGAGAAAAATAAACTTGTAGATTAAAAGAAGATGCCACTTACAGAACTTTAGAATAACTGTGTTGGCAAGCATGGTGTTGAACTTGATCCCATCCATGAGAACCTGAAGCAAAAAGAGGCCAGTTTCCCAAAGATCACCAGTAGGCTGATTGCCCAGGAGGAATAGCAACCCAGCCTACCCTCATCCAGAGTACATTTTCTCAACCCTACAACTGCCTTTCTCTGTGGTCCCAATCTCCCTGCATATTTAATGCTTCTTAAAAAAAAAACGATTTAGTTCACTGTTTATCACATTTGTATGAATGCAGTGCCCACAATGGCCAGGAGGGAGCATTGGATCCTCTGGACCTGGAGTTACAGGCAGTTGTGAGCCTCCCCACTTGGGTCCTCTACAAAAGTATTAATTGATTTTAAACATTAAGTCATTTCTCCAGCCCTCCAATGTTTCTTTAGAATCTATTTGACAAGTTTTAAAAGTAGTTACTGAGACTTGGTTTACCTTAACTGTTTCATCAGAATATTTTTACAAAACAAATATCACTGCATTCCCTTTTTTTAACTTTTAAAGTTTAATCAGTTTTAGAATAGAAAGTTGTGATGATAGATTCCATATTTCCTTCACATCAACTTCTTCAATATCATAGCATAATGATTAAAACTGACACATCCCACATCGGCACAAGATTTTTAACTGAACCACAGACCTTTGAATTCCATCAATTCTAACATAATTGTTGCTTTCCTTTTCCAGAATCCTATCCAGGTCCTATATTACATTAGCTGTTATTTCTCCCTATTTTCTCCCACACTATGACTGCTTACTAAAGTGTAGTACAGGCTTTAATAAAACAATGCACATCCTTAAAACATACTACACAATTGATCTTGCCACACATATAACTATGCATAGATAACCTAGTCATTTATTGTTATCTAATTCAAATCAATGGGTTAAATTAACACACACTAGTCTCATAAAACCTACAATTTCAACCTCATTCTCTCTCTCTCTCTCTCTCACTGTATACGTGTGTGTGTGTGTGTGTGTGTGTGTGCATGTGTTTGTGTGTATGTGTGCATGTGCACATGTGCATATGTATGCATGTGCACATGTGGAGTCCAGAGGTTGATCTTAAGTATTGTTCTTGCCCACTTTCTGCTGTAATTACTGAGGCAAGGTCTCTCACTGACCCCAGAGCTTGCCCATTTGGATGGTCTATGTAGCCATCTTGGCCCTAGAGATCCACTTCCTCCAGGGATGACCCAGAATGCCCAGTTTTTATGTAGTTCTGGAGATCCAAACAGTGGTCCGTATTCTACTGTGGCAAGAGCATTATGCACTGAGCCACTTTCCTAGCCTGAATTGACTTCTTGTTATCTGAACCTTTGACGGCTAAGATTTGACTGAGTGGTAGACTGTTCGCTTAGCTTTCTCAGGGCTTCAAGTTTGATCTCCATCACCCTCTTAAAAAAGAAAAGAAAAGAAAAAAGAAATCAGGTACAATTAAAGGAAAAGTATTATTATTCAACACAATATCTAGGACACAAGAAATGCAATAAACACATGTCATGTGAACTACTGATTTGTTTCCAGCTGCAAAACAAAATACACTAGGGACTTACCATTGGATTTGTAAGTCCATGTTTTTTTACATATGGTTTATTTTATCCTCCCCCTTTTGTGGGGTGTGTGTGTGTGTGTGTGTGTGTGTGTGTGTGTGCCTGTGTCTGTGGACACTGTGAACAGCAATCTAGTAGTTCCATGTGCTTGCAGGGACTCTCGACAAAGGAAAAGCAGAAATGATAGATGCACATGGCCACATGGTTCTGAGGATCTAAACTCTGGTCCGTACGCCTGCACAGCAAGCCTATTACCCACTGAGTATTCTCCCCAGCCCCTTTTCTACGTGGTTCCTCCAAATGACTTTGAGTGTGGAACCTACACATTTGGTGTTCATTTTTGTCCCCCATGAGAGGAGTTTCCCCACTCTAACATGTACATTGCAGAATAAAGACAAACCTTGCTGACTTTTGAAAGCAATTATGCAAGGTTATTGGGTGACAGAGCCCCAATGATATCACGCTGACATTTCCTGAGGTCAGATACCACAGAAGCAGTATATGAAGGGTCCAAAGTAAGGGTTTGACTTCTGGTGCCCTCTCTAAAGTATTGAACATACTTTAATTATCTTTGAGTTATGAATAATATCGAAGCCAATTAGAATAAGGTTACTGCTTCAAGGGTGGACCCATAAAATGAGCATTTGGTTCTCATAGCAAACACCAAGAGAGCCTTTATGCCCACGATTTCCTGGTCCCAGACCTATATATAATCAAAAGTCCTGATTCTCCTTGTCCCTACCTAATATAAATTGAAATTGTAATATGGATATTATTATCCTTTATCCTTCCACAGGAAAAAAAATTAATAGTGAATGTCTCTACTGTCCTTCATCTCTGTAATGTTTCTGGACAAAAATGAAAAGTAAAGGGGTCTTCTGGTGCAATCAGTAAGAGAGAAACAACATCCTGACAGGTCCCTTCATTGAGCTGTCTCCTCCTCATGCTCCTCTTTCAGGCAGCTCCTGCTTCCTTTTTATGCTCAGAGACCCTTCACTGAAAGCCCCTATCACTCCTGCAATTAGAACTAAGTGACCAAGGACATTTTCTTCGGCTATAAACTCAGTCCATTTCTCTCCATGACCCATCAAGATGTCTCAGTCAGCAAATTGCTCCACCATGTGGTGCCCTCAACACCAAACTATTCCGATGCCTCCCCTAGGATTTCCTTTAACGTGGATTTTAGTATGTCAGTATATTAGTTATTTTTCTGTTGTCATGATTAATTTTTTTAAAAAACCCCTTTTAAAAACTGACAAAAAGCAGATTATAGAAGAAAGAGTTTATCTTGGCGTATAGTTCCCGAGAGGGTATGGATCATCACGGCAGGGAAGGCAGGGCAGGAGAAGTGTGAGGCCTGGCTGGTAGGCAGGAAGTAGACAGATTACATTTTGTCTGCAAGCAGGAAGCAGAGAAAAAAAAAAAAAAGGAGTGCAGCCGAGGTTTCAAGTCTCAAGCCCACCCCTAACACGCACTCTCTCCAGCAAGCCATAGCCTCTTACTGGTTCTATTACCTTCCAAACAGCGCCACCAGCTGGAGAGGAAGCGTTGAAACACATGAATCTACAGGGGCTGTTTCATATTCAAACCTTAACAGTCACCAAATCTGAAGTTCATTATTTTCTTTCAAGTTCTTACCATAGAAAGGAGACAGTCTGAGAGAGTGTGTAGAAACATACTGCTCAGCAGCAGAAAACTAAAGGCACAGACCAGCTTCTGCTCTGGTTTTTAATGTGCATGCTGTTTGATTTTGTTTATTTGTTTGTTTGTTTGTTTCTTGTCTGTGTGTATACCATATTTTCCGTCTTTATTTTATTTACTTATTCTTTGAAGTCTCATACAATGCATCCCAACTGCAGCCTACTCTCTCTCCCCTCCTTCCAATCTCCCTCACCTCCCTTCTTCCCTGAAATTTTAAGTCACACCCTTTACACCTTCAAGCCACCAGACACATCCTCCCAGCAGGCATCTCCTCGATGTGACAGGCAAGCGCATTATGCTAAGTAGATAATCACAACAATTAACTGAAAAGGTTATAATTTCATCCTGTTTGGTACAGTTGGCCTGTCAAAAACAATTAGGTTAAAATAGATCTCAAGTCTCCTTCTGCAAACTTGTTGGCAGAAGGAAAAAGGAGAAGAGAAAAGAAAAAAAAGACAGTGTGGAACTTTTGGCCAAATAAAAGACTGGAAATTCGCTGCTATGGAGAGACTTGCTAAAGGAGTCCTTTCAGCTTAAGTGATGGTGTTTAGCTTCCGAAAATAAAGACTGAAAGATATAAATATTGAAAAGTGAGAGTGCGTGGTAGAACTTCAAGGCAGGAGCAGTGAGGGGAAAAGGCAATTCTACAACACTCACAAGGCAGTGAGAAAAACTGTGGAAGTTGCGGACAATTCTGCATTCTGACAATGTTGCTCACCCTGGCACGGCGCATTATGACCGTCTAGACATTGCTGTTTGCATTCCAGGCTCTTGTGTCCCCTGAGGCCTAATTGCCAGGAGATCTGGAGCAATTCTCACTCCCGCATAGTGCCCACTCTCACTTCTAAGAAAATGACAGATACAGAGGTTGGGGAGAAGGCCCAGTCAGTGAAGTGCCTCGGAAGCATGAGGAACCCATTTCAGACTCCTGGTGCCCACGTAAATAATTTCAAAAGCAGATGTGGAAGCATGTGTTTATAATACTAATCTGGGAGGTGGAGACAGAAGGATCCCTGAGGCTTGATGGCCTAGCTGGGTCAGTGAGCTCCATGTCCAGTGAGAGACCCTGTCTCAAAACAACAAGAAGAGCAAAGCCATAAAGAAAAGAACAAGCAGGGCGGTGGTTTGTGCACACCTTTAATCCCAGCACTTGGGAGGCAGAGCCAGGCGGATCTCTGTGAGTTCGAGGCCAGCCTGGGTTACCAAGTGAGTTCTAGGAAAGGCGCAAAGCTACACAGAGAAACCCTGTCTCAAAAAACCAAAAAAAAAAAAGAACAATTGAATAAGACATCTGAAATCAACCTCTCACCTACACATACACACACACACACACACACACACACACTCAGACACACACTCTCACACACACACATACACACACACACAGATGGGGAGGGGGTCAAATAAAGTTTTAAAACCTTACCCAGATTTAACATTCTTGAATTGTACTAAAAGTCTCTAAAGAATAGTTAAGCAGCCTTCGGTGACAACAACCAACAACCTATAACAGGATCATTGCAGCCATTGGAAGATTTCTCCACTTGATGCTGTTCCTTTCATTTCCTTTTACCTACATTTCTTTCTATGAAAGTTGTGATCTATATAACCATTATCTTTTCATGTCTGTCAAAAAAAAAAAAAAACCTTTGTGAAGCAACGTCCATGTAGCAAGACTCTTAGAGAAACAATATAGAAAATAATGGCTTAAATGCAGACCCAAAGTCCAAGATTACAAAAACCTGCATGCTGTGTAATTGATGTTCTGGAATTTTGTATAGGGGTTGGGGGTTGACTCAGTTGCTAAAGTACTTTGCTTTATATTCCTAGTACCCAGGTAAAAAGCTTGATGTGGCAGCTCATATCCGTAATCCCAGAACTGGGAGGGAGAAAACAGGTGGATCACTAGGGCTTATTGGCCAGCCTGTTTAACTTGGGCTCCAGGTTCACTGAGAGACCCTTTCTCAAAAAGTAAGGTAGGAAGTGATTGAGAAAGATGCCTAATGCCAACATCTTGCCTACACACACACACACACACACACACACACACACACACACACACACACCACATACATATAAGAATTTCACACAATATTTCTAAACTCTAAAATAAACTATAAATGTTTGCTATGATCACATGCAATTGGAACTTTCTATAGCAAAAAACATCACAGAAATATACATAGGATATTGTAAACACAGAGTTCCAATACTGACTGTCGCACCCACCTCGACCAGCAAGGAAGACACGACACCGAGCTCTTCTTCTTGCAGTTTATTTAGGCCTTTAAACAATCTTCTGACTTCTAAAAGATCCCCCGGGGAAAGCCAACCCTAGGTCGCCACGTGGGCATTGCCCAATAGGCTCAAGCATGCGTAAGCAAGCCACAAATTCCATATAGCCTTATATGGAGTTGTTTACCACGGGGAGCGCTTGCTGTCGGGATGGCGGAATGCGGTAACCAACGCCACCTTTAAGGTGTGGCTGCACACAGCTCCCTACAACTGACTATTCTTATGTGTTATTTTTCATATTGAAACTGTCTCTTCTTATGCATTAGTCTTCATGATATTGTATAGGAAACCATATAAAAATTCACTTCGTGCCTTTTGAGAGTATTGGTCTTCAAAAATTTCTCCATCGAGTTACTAATTTCCTTATGTCACTCTAGGGTACCGTGAACTTATGCATGTGTGCATGTTCCCATATATGTTAGCACACAGGTATGCAGGTACACAAGCATATATGTGCATGTGGAGGCCAGAGGACAACCTCAAATGTCTTCTTCAATCACCCTCCACCTCTTCATGACAGAAACTAGGCTGCTTTGCTAGTAAGCACCAAGGCTCTATGTTTATTCCTGTTGCTTTGACAAATACCCTCCGCAAGTCAACTTAGGAGATAAAGAGCTCATTTGGCTCACAGTTCTGGGTTGTAGTCCATGACTGCAGGGGAACCACAGAGGCGGGAACTTAAACCCACACATCCACAGTCAAGGGCAAAGAGAATAAACACGTGAGTCCTGGTTGGCTTCTTGCTACCCAGCTTGCTTTCTCTACTCTTATACAATCTGGGCCTGACCCATGAAAGCCACATTCAGGGTGAATCGCATTCAAGGCGGGTCCCTCCTACCTCAATTAACAATCAAGATGGTCAAGACTAACTTGGTCCAGATAACTCCTCAACTGAGACCCTCTTCTCAGGTGATTCTAAGTGGTGACAAGTTGCTAATTAAAACCAAACCATCCCAGCTGGGGTTCACCTTCCAGCACTGGAATTATAGGCATGTACCACAGTCCCCAGTTACTTTATGTAGTTTCTAGGGCTTGAACTCAGGTCCTCAGGCTCGCAAAGCAAGTGCTTTACCAACTAACTGAGTCATCTCTCCAGCTCCTATCTGAACTTCTCCTCTCAGGATATTATTTTTTCATGCACTTTCCCCACTACAGGATTCTGCTTTCAGCTCCATCTTCTGTGCAGTGTGGTTTCATAGTAAATACTGATATTTAATAGTAAGTAAGAGGAGACAGGAAATCCCTGGGCCAAGCTGGATAGCTAGAGTAGAGAACTCAATGAGTCCTGCATTCAACTGAGAGACCGTGCCTCAACAGATAAAGAGGACAGTAATCAAAAAAGACATCAGCTTCAGCTTTGGGCCTCCACATACATGAGCACGCATGTACATGTGCACCTAGCACATGCATATAGAGCCTACACATGATAAATACACATGCCTAGGTATACACACACCTCACACATAAATATGTTCCAAAAATTCCAATAATAAAATCCAAATACAGCTAGACTAAATGCATTAAAATTAAATGCAAGTTTTCTCTGTTCTTATTCAGAGAACTGGAACATTTTCTCTTCTATTTCTGACAGGACTTCAATGTGATGCTTCATTATGAGCCACATTTTTTTTTTAAATTCTGGACTTGATTCCCACTGCTTTCTGACAACAATTTATTCCGTCCGCTGGGGTTACAGCCTTGACTTCTAATCTAGTCACCCACCAAGCTGCAGGAGCAACGTATTTTTTCCATGCTCATTTCACAGCAGATGGTTTATGGAGTATGTTGCCCGACAGATGGTTATTAAAGAAGTTTGCTGCCCAATCACAACAATGTGCATGTTTTGTTTATGAGGCTGATCATGTACTAGAAAGTTCCATTTAGTGAACTGCCTAAATAGCCAACTTTGTCTTCCACAACTAAAACTTAATGCTATAGTTTACAATTTCTGATTTGTAGGG